>JARHVA010000380.1:3277500-3365000 GCA_037957365.1 Torreya grandis | reverse complement strand
TTACATGATCAATCATTTTTTGATAGGTGAAAAGATCTAGATGTCTCAAAATTACTTAGTGAGAAGGATCTTCATAGATCTTTCTTGACTTGTGTAATGGTTCAATACTACGAGGTCCTATGAAATCAAAGTGTAGCATTCTTCAATTGATTAAGACTCATAGAGTATAAAATATGGTGTAAAATTTATGTTTATTGTAAGGTCTATGGAAAATAGATAAGTTATGCATGAAATCTTATAATTGGCTTAGACTCATGTAAATTTGCCAAAGTGTGGGGTTTTAGGGTTGTGGGATCCATGATATAGCTATGAAGCAAAATATTTAAACATAAGTACAATTCAAAATATAATCAAGTAATTAATTGACTATGCAAAAAGAACATGTCATAGTGAAATAAACAGTCATGAGGGCTTGTGGTTCTTGATTTGTGAGTGTTCATAACTTTTTAAATAATAAAATTCATGATTATGTGGATCACAATGAATTGAATATCTCATAAGAACCTACACAAATCAAAACTAAATGAAAACATGAATCACTCCAAGCATATATAATATATTTTTTATTTGAAAGACCTGAATAAACACTTAGAAATGTAATCAATTAAGCATTAAAATATCCTTATTTTAGGCTATCCTTTGCAAATTTATAAAATATAATTGATTATTAATTTAAAATGACATGAGGGTGTGTTGGTACTTAACCTTAAAACAATTCCAATTTATAAAACAATACCCATTTGTAATATTTATCTAGAAATCCTTAAAGCATTGTTAAAAACACCACTTTGTGTATATTTTTTAATCATTCCTTTGATACATTTTACCAAGATGATTCACATGCCTTTTATATCATTCAACATTTCTGTAAAAAATTATTTAGGTGTTTTTAAAACTAATTAACCTACCTTTTTTATGGTTTTAAATTTCCTATACATTTCATCCAAACTTTGGTGATAGTTGAATTCTTTGTGACAATTAAATGGACATCAAATTTAACCATGATTTTTCTCTAAAATACTCATATTGAAGTCAAATTTAAAATCTACTATTAATTATTGGCCTCTCATAAACATTATGCTCCAAAAGTAGCCCAATTTTCCATTGAATATTACACATGTTAGTAATCATATAAACATTTACTTTACCTTATACCTTTATCTAATCATCACATTTTGTCATTTGTTATCATATTCCCCATCTTCATGACATATTTTTAAGAAAAACTAGATTATAATAGTCAAATAGGCAAAAAAAATGCCACTCATTAATTTTTATGCAATCATGGACATTGCACTCCACCCTACACCACCTTTTATCCACTCCCATTTTAGGACACCCATCGATGTAAAAAAATTGTGAAGATGTCACACCGCAGATATTTTAAATCCATTTTTTAAAGTTATCAAGATTTTCAATTTTGATTAGCAGATCTATTGGAAATTAAACACCAAGATTATATTAATTTTTTAAAATATCCCTCAAAACTTTCATCTTTATTACACATGGACTCTCGACATGTTCCTCCCAAGCCTCATTTCTAATTGAATCGAATGATTTATTTCCTTCTCAAAAAATCCTAGAGCATAATTGGATAGTTGATACATAGTCCTAAACATCCTCATCATCACCCTCTCCTTTCCTAGGCTTTCCATTTCCTTTCTATATTCGTCTAATTAAATGTGTAATTTTCCTACAATTCATATTATTTTGTGGAAATAAAAAAACTAAATTTATAAGTTACCTTGAAGTTTTTATTTAAAACATATATGATACATTCTAACCAATGAAATGAGTTTGATAGAGTTATTATTGTTGACACATATTGATCATCGTTTATGCAAGGCCTTCCAACAACACATAAACTTTCTATTACCAACCCTGAGATCTATTCTACCTCTGAAAGAACTCATGGGATTGAGTGTTCTAAAGAGGAATGTGGGAGATAATACATGGGATAAAATATCCCCTAGTTAATTTTATGACTAATGTTGTCCAATCTAAGGACCGAATAGGTTAACCTTTTATACTCAAATAGCCATGACTATTACCACCAAAGGTTCAAGATGTGTGTGATTTCACTCTAAATTAGTTGTTGGTTGAAGGAGATTTTACATATCATTTTCTATTGATTCAAACCTCACATATTTCAAAATTAGGGGAAAATGTTTGGGTTCTAAAACAAACATAAAAGCAGGGCAAGGTAGGGCAAGAAAGAGTGTTTACAGGCCTGGAAATGCTAATGCTTCAAGAATTGAGATAATTACCCTACCATAGTTATACCACTATGTGTTGAGTTTTACCGAGGGTTATAAATCAATTTTTACACAAAGGGGAGAAGTCTGAGGAAATGATGGAGAATGATTAATTTATAAACCTTCATAAGATATCAATATTTAAGAAGCCTATAGTAAATAACACAAATTCTTTAGACACATTATGTAGATTAACACACAAATCATGAATATTGTAAGGTAAATGAAAAGGGTTCATAAATAGGTTAGAATAACGAAGCACATTATAAACACTATAATAGTTAAGTAATAGAGCATTAGTTCAATTTTATTAACATTAACATGTATCCAAGAACTAAAAATCATTGACAACCTTTAAAAAATAAACCATGGTTTTTTTAGAAATAAAAAAATTATATTCATTAAAACAAGTTTGTTTACAAAATTATTGATCATTGCAGACATTTACAATCCAAAAATAGTGAAGGAATAAGTAGGTGTAATCCTAGCTCAATTCTGACAGTGTTTTGGGACTAATAATTGTCGACCCTAAAAATGGAATACAATTATACATTTATAGATAAGGATGGGGCTCACCTCCAAGTAACATGAGATTCCCATCCTAGGCCATGATGGCCATTCTAAGTTTTTGCAACTATATTGATTTAACAAAAAGAGAATATCCTCCCAACTCTCTCCAAAAGATACTTTAGGACCCACTTAACTAATACATGGAGGGGGTGCAAATGAAACACCTCTTATATGTTTGGACTCTACCTCCCTAGAGACTAATGTAGTTGCTACTAGGTCAAACTCTCAGTCTAGATTGGCCAAATTCATCAGCGGCTCTCAAAATATCATCTCTAATTGGGACACTAACCTCTGATAAACTTGGAGTGAGGCCTCCATAGACACCTTGACCTCTGAAACTTGATTGATGCTTTAATTGGATTGGGTATATAATTTAAGCACTTCTTAGGTTTGATGTAGTGCATATACCAAGTTTCAAACACTCTATACCTTTCCTCTTGATGCACTTCTCTAACAATAGTTTTTGGTCTCACTTATCATGTATGATGTTAAGAATCACCTAGTTCTCATTTGCATATATAGGTTGTGTTCCTATTTTTTAAGGGTTTCATTACCCTCTCTACTCCTTTTCACACTCTGTCAACACCTTTCAAGTTTCCCTTTCTTCCTTTACACAACTATGCACATAATCACATTAGTCATTCTAGCCGTTTCATCAATCATTAATGACTCGTACAAAAAAATTACATTCATTTATGAAAATACAATGCTAGAATATTATTTACCTTTCAAAAAATACTTGTATGTGAATTTTGGAGATCTCACTCTTCTCTGAAATACACTTTCCTTCTTTAGACCTAAAGAGTTAGGTCACTCATAGGCCTAATGCATACTCAGACCTTAAAATCCATACTTATAGAGTTTTAAACCTTTTTAAAACACTTTATTTAGTTAGGGAAAATAAATATTAGTAATATTATAATTTTGTGTTGAATTTTTATGGTTAGAACCAAAGATATGGTAAACCCTAGTTAAGTGTTTTTCAGTCACTGTCTCAGCCTAAGGCCTCTTTAAATTGCATAAATTTTGGTATATAGGGTTTAAAAGACCCAAAATGGTTTTGTGAGGTCTATTTTAATATTTATTACCATATATAAGAAGTATTTCACACTTTTTTCTCAACTATAATCATTTCTCTCTCCAAATACAATGCATTATGCAGGAAACTTCACTCAAGAATATGGTAGTATACTATTTAGCTTACAGTATCAATCCACCACATAAGTAAACACTTGAAAAGTTTAAAATAAGATTTAAGGACTTACCAAGAGGTTATAATGGTTAACACACTTGTTTTATACCAAGATGCTCCCATTTTGCTATAAAATTTCAGTCATAAACCCTTAATGTAAGCTCAAGAAAGCATACTCTATCGATTATTTTCAATTCAAACATGAGTTATATTCTTCTCTCAAAAAATATATCCTTATTGAGACATAAAACAACCTTTAGTGATAATTTATACATTTTTAACATCACTCATTTAATAATTCCTTTCAATATAACCTGTAACATAGTCACATATTCAAGAACATGGGTCTGTTCATAAAAATGACTAACTATCAGATGATTTCCACACTTTTCTTGAAAATGATCATCACAAATAGGATAAAAATCCTATAAAATTTCTTCATAAACACATTAAGATACATTGACCTTAATCATTCTTTATCAATCTTTAAAATACTCAGTCTATAACAAAATAGGTAACTCACTATCAAGACCGGTATCTATAGATTCTTGAATATGATTATTTTTTCTCTTTCCTTGGAGCAAATCCCTAGATAAAAAACATTCATTATAATTTAATGCATACTTAGAAATTGTGCTCTATGAATTTAACTCAAGAGAGGATGGTTAGTATGGTGTTAGTTCCAAAATAAAAACAAAATGAAATAAACACACTAATAACATAACATCTCTAAGCCTAGACACTAGGGAGAGCTTACTTAACAAAAGTAAATGACAAGCACAACTAAAAAACAAAGAATGAAAAACAAGAATTACTTTCACCTTCCTTGGATGCTCTAAATGCCTTTGTAATGGTGGCTTGCTTGGCTTGTGCTTTAAGAGGTCTTCTTCAATGGAGTGTGGCTACCTTCATCTCCTCTTGGCACCTTGTGGCTTTGGCTTGGCTTGGCTTGGGATCAATTTGGCATTATAACAATAGTTTCTTGAATCTTTTTGGAACCAATATTTCATTACAACTTTACACAAATTAATCTTAGAAATGATGTTTTGAGTCCTCCTATTTATAGATTTTTGGATTTGATCAGAATCAACCTCAACCATCCATCTCAAGATTGAGATGTGTGGTTGAGGATTAATTCAATTTTGAAATTAAAATTTTTAATTATCCTCATCATGGAATTGAAATAAGGGGAAATTAAGAGGCATGGAGGGAATCATGGAAGTCATTGATGAGGCATGGAGGGCATGAATCCTGATATTTATGGCATTTATGACCTAGGAATGTCTTCCTAAGAAATGAGGTCACTTGATGATGAAGATATTCAATATTCATTTATAAAAAAAAATATTCAACAATTTTCTATGAAATTATTAATTAGGCTTTGATTTGGGTTAATTATCTCTTAAGCATGTTTAAGCACTTTATGCACAAATTACTCAAATTGATCAGAATGCCTTGTTATTGGTCCTAAATTTGATTGGATTTAAATTGAAAGTCCACGTTAAATGCATTGGATGCATATTCCCATTTACAATGTTGCCAAAAATAAATAGTAAAGGCATGAGTCTTGTGCAAAATATTTTATTTGAAAGAATAGTCCAGAGCACGTAGGTGTAAATTTGGCATTTTGATTTGAAATGAACTGATCAAAGTTAGCTAGCCCATAAATTACATTGCCCCATTTAGGGATACCCTAGCCAAAATCATAATTTGAATGTCATTTTTACATCATTTAACATGTTTTAGTGTTTTTAGGCCAATTTGTGCATTTTGGGTAGAAATTAGTTAAAACCCTAGTTGAAGGTTATCAGTGGCCAATTTTAGGTGTCTATAGTTTGCCCCTATTTGGGAAGGTATTGCAATCTATAAGCACATAAAAAACTTCTCAAATAATTAAAATTTCCTACATGCCTACAATTTTAATGATGATATACTAATTATATGATGCCCTCTCGAGGGAATGGTTGGCATAAGTGGATCGGCAAATGATCCCTTAAAAAGAAAGAAGTGAAATGAGGGGACCAAAGAAAGGAAAGATGATGGGGTGAAAAGACAATGATAGTGAAAAAGTATTCAAAATCATTAAGAATGTAAGTGAGATGGTGTAAAATGGTTTACCCACAAGCAGTTATAAAGCATTATACCTTGATAGTGACAACATGCTATGATAACACAATGATTTTTCCAAAGGTAGTTATAATCATTGAGAAGATGGAGCTACTCTAGTTAGGATAGAAAAACAAGATAATAACATGCCCCTGTACAGGTATAAAAAGTAAAGTGGTGACAACACAATGATTTTCCTAACGGTGGTTATAATCATTGAGAAATGCAGGTGGTATGGTGTGCAATGATTTTCCCATAGGTGGTTATAACCATTGGACCCTAATCATGGAAAACATGATAAACTTGGCCAAGAATGATGATAACTAACATAGAGGGTAATGATTAATTGGAACAACTTACTAGTATGGAGATGCTCATCTAAACTAATAAAGATTGAAATTCTTTCATGGTTAATTATGTTGTTTGGGATATGATTAGGATGGAATCAGGATGTCAGTGCCAAAGAGATGCTTCCATTATTGAATAGACTCCTTTAATCTGAGGTTTTTTGTAGTATGTGATCATAGGTTTCATGATATAATAACATAAAGACTTGGTCAAAATATGCATGAGGACTGACTCCCATAATCCAATACTTAAAATAGAAAACAATGAACCAATGATAGAAACCATGATGATAATCTAAACATATGAATAGGGATGGATTCAAGTATAAGTGTGGGAAAGGGATCACATAATGAACACACATAAATTGAATCAAGGCAACAGTGTTGAAAGAAAACAAATAGGTAGACAAACAAACAAAAGCAGAAATAAACAAACAAACAAAAAATGCAATAAAAAATCCTACAAACATTACCCCTAGAAAATAGGTGACAACTTAACAAATAAACTAAATAGGGGAATAGAAGAAAAGGATGGGGGTGGCTGATCTATCTCCATATACACTAGGTAAGTGGACATTTCCTACATAGTTCCATGGATGTAATATCCAATAAAAAACTTTAGGCCAAATGTAGTTCTCTTAGGGAATGGGAAGAATGTGATAATTGATGAAAACAAACAAAATAGATGTGGTAGAAGAATGGGAATGACCTCGCAAAATATCAAGTACATGAGAAAAAAAGGCCAAGAAGGATGGGGAAACTAAATGATAAGTGATTTTCTTGTAGCTTAGTAAGGGTTCCCATAATCCTTAAGACAAAGAAGTGGTCAATGTTTTTGTTCTTTTCTAAAATTTTTTTGATATGTTTTTTGAAGTGTTTTAGAGTGCTACCACTCAATCAAGAATTATGAGACACTAAATGGTTCAAGCTCACAAAATGGAAAGAGTGTTCATACTTAGGTTTCTTGAAAAATAGTGAGAGCATAGATTAGGTTGCTCGCAAAATGACAAGAATGTGGCTTAGGTTGCTCATAAAATAGTGAGAGCATTGGGAAAAGGGTGACTAATCTGACCTTAATAAGTATTGAACACTACCTACATAGTCTCAAAATAGGACCTCCAGTCACTGTGGTTCCACCCTTATAGTGGAGGACTTCAACTAGTGCAGTAGCCAATTCAAACAAAATAGGCACAATTGGTAAAAAGACATAGTATGGCATAAGAATTGGTAAGTTGGTACATCAAGGCTTAGTATTGCCCCTAGTTTTCCCATAGGTGGTTATAACTAGGAACAATGACATAGATCAATGGTAAGAAAGAATAACAAATGAAGTGTGTAACTATCAAAACTTCTATCACATTATCCTAAAATATGATCTCTATCTAAAGTTCTTGAATAAACTGATGAATTGATTAGATGCTTTGATGTTGAAGCTATGTAATAAATTATAAAAACCAAGGTTAAACAGGTTAGGCTTTTAAAACACACTGGGTTGATAGGTTAGAATTAAAAATTAGATATGGCAAAGAGGATGGATAAGAATGGTATGTGTACAAACAAGAATAGTGGCAAAAATGCATAACTGAAATGGTCCTTACAAATAATACACCTTAACATTCAAGCATAGTACCGCTTAAGATGAATAATATTCATTAGATTTGGAAGTTCATCATCATATGGTGTGGCAAGATTGTATGCTCCTGATCCATAATCTATAGTGATGATGAAAGGCCCTATCTAGTTTGGTTTAAATTTCCCTTTATGTTTCTTCTTGGTTGTATATTATTTTGGTTCTCTTTAAGAATAAGATCACCAAATTCAAATGTTATATACTTCACACATCGATTATAGTGGCCTTTGAGTTGATTCTGATATGCTTGAATATTATTGAGCATGGATGTGCATTTTTCATCAAGTAGATCCAGCTCTTACATGTGAGCTACTCAATATTCATGATCATCTAGGACATACTTGAAAGAGATGCATAGTGAAGGCAACTCAACCTCAATGGGAAGGATGGATTCAATACCATAAAAAAATATGGAGTGGATCTTATAGGGTTATGATGATTGGTACAGTATGCCCAAAGGGCAAGAAATATCTGGAGGTGTTAACCATGAGCAACATCATTGAAAATATTTTTAAGGATGTTGACAATGGTTTTGTTGGATGCCTCAGCCTGGCCATTACCTTGAGGGTAATATGTTGTAAAAAAATGTTGGGTGATGTTGTATTTAGTACATAACTGGTCTACATCTTTATTCTTGAATTATCCTCCATTATCAAATATCATCACAAATGGGATACCACAAGGGTAGATGAGATGATTGAAGATGAATTTGGAAATTTGCTTTCTATTCATGTACGTGAGGGGTATAGCTTCAACCAACTTAGTGAAATATTTGGTGGTGGTAAAGATATGATTATGGCCATCAAATGAAGTGGGTTTAATCTTCCTAATGAGGTCAAGTCCCCATGTAGAAAATAGCCATGATGTCAACATCAATTTCAAAGTTTTTGCTAGGGCATGAATCAAATTATCATGCCATTGACATTAGTCACATTTATTTACATATGCAATGGCATCTATGTCTATTGTGGGCCAATAATGACAAGTATGTAATAGATTTTTGGATAGGACTACCATGCTAGAATGGGCTCCACATATTCATTTGTGAACTTCTCTTAATGCTAATGTAGACTCTACCGAAGCTAAACAATGAAGTAGAGTTCCATCAAAACTACGATGGTAAAGAGTGGATCCAAGTAAAATATAATGACTAGAATGATGAATGAAGGCTTTGGTTTGTTTTTAAGATAGTTTGGTGGTTGAACTTGGTCATGAGGGTAGTTATAAATGTTTGAATACTAGATACAATTAGGACCAACAATATCTCAAATCATGACAATGATTGAAGGTTCATGAGTTGGGGCTGACAAATTCTCAATGAGGAATTGATACTCTCTAATCTTATCTATTTATTGAATTAGAGAACCAATAGTAGCCATGGAATCTATAGTTTTGTTACTAGCCCTTGGTATATGCTCAAACTAAATATTGGTGATTTGTTTTTTAAGAGTGTCAACCATCACTTTATATGAAACCAACTTGTCATCTTTGGTCTAAAAATGATCTGTGACCTAATTGATGATTAACTGAAAATCACCATAAACTTGAAGAAGAGATATATTCCAATGCACTGCTTGTCAAAGTCTTGCAACAAGTGCTTCTTACTTATCCATGTTGTTTGTACAAGGAAAGATGATTCTAAATGATTTAAGGATTAAATCCCCCTATGGTGTAATAAACAATAGGCCTACCCCTAATCCATGTGTAGTGAATGAACCATCAAAATATAGCTTCTAGGACTACTCTTTAAGGGGTGTTTCCATGATGGTTATGATGGATTCATTAGGAAATGGAAACTTGAGTGGCTATGTGTCTGTGAGAGGTTCTTCAACAAGTTGATCTATAAGAACTTGTCCTTTGATTACTTTCTAATTGACATACTCTATGTTAAACTCACTAAGAAGCATGATCTATTTAGCCATTCTACCTTGGAAAGATATTTTAGATAGTAGATACTTGAGTGGATCTACTTTTGAAATGACCATGGTTTTATTATTCAACATGTAATGATGCAGTTTTTGAGCTATGAAAACCATAGCTAGACAAGCTTTTTCAATGGGTGCATAGTTATGTTCATATGTAACCAAGGTATGGCTTAGGTAGTAAACAACATGCTCCTTTCCTTTGCCATCATGTTGAGATAAGAATGCCCCCAAGGCATGATTAGTAGCTGATAGGTATAAAAAAAATGGATTTCCTAGCATAGGAGGTAATAAAACAAGTGGATTGACAAGATAATCTTTGAGTTGTTGAAAAGTTGTTTGGTAGTGATCATCCCAATGAAATGCGACTCCTTTCTTCAAAAGGTGTGTAAATGGATGGCACTTGTCTGCTAACTAAAAGATGAAAAATTAGGTGGATTGGATCTTAGCTTGTAAACTTTGGAGTTACTTCAAATTGGTTGGTGGTGGTATCTCAGTTAAAGCATGGACTTTAGCCAAATCAACTTCAATACCTCTATGAGACATGATGAAGACAATTAATTTTCATAAAGTTACACCAAACACACATTTATTTAGATTTAGTCTAACTTTGTACTCTCATAGTCTTTCAAATATCTTATGTAACACTATTGGATGGTTAGCCCTAGTCTTGGATTTTCCTAATATATCATCGACATAGTCTTCAATAATATCATGCATCATGTCATGGAATATGATAGTCATGACTCTCTAATATGTAGCTCCCACATTCTTAAGGCCAAATGGCATCACCTAATAGCAAAATGTTCTCCATGGAGTGGTGAACATTATTTTATGCTGATCTTTTGATGTTATTTTGATTTGATTGTATCCTAAAAAGCCATCCATGAGTGAAAGCATTTCATAACCTACCATGGAGTCGATGATCATATCGATATTAGGCAATGTAAAATCATCTTTAGGATAAGATTTGTTGATGTCTTAAAAATTAGTATAAATTTTGATTCCTTCAAGCTTTTTACTAATAGGTACTACATTAGAGATCCATTCTGAGTAGTCAATGGATCATATACATCCTACTTCTAAGAGTTTTTCCAACTCTTTCTTTACCAATATAGCAATGTGAGGATGCATCTTATGTAGCTTTTGTTTTACCAGTTTGGCATTAAGATTAACCACAAAGTGGTGCAAAACCAAGGTAGGTTCTAATCTTGGCATGTTAGAATAGGCCCAAGCAAATATATCCACAAACTCTCTCAACAGAGTTATAAAAATGTTGCATTCCTCTTCAGTGAGGGATGCACCTAATTTTATCCATTTTAAGACTGATAGAGTTCTGATGTTTACCTCAATTGTATCTTTGACTAAAAGGGTTGAATCATATTCTAGGATAGTAGGTAATGACTGGAACTATTGGACTATGTTAGGGTCCTCTATTAGGACTTGCTCTTCAACTTCTCTTAGGCACGATGAATCTAAGTCTCCTAATGGGAGATTTGGCCATGTAACAAAAATAGTCAATTTTTTTTGAAGAATTTGATCAAATACTTGTTGTTACTTAAAACTAAACTTAGATCCATAGGCAAGTTCATCATTAGTGGTCTCCTGGTCTAAATTTGAATAAGAATGAACACCCCCATCTAATGACAGCTAAAACAAGTTTTCACCACTAGATTAGCCTTTATCTTTACTTTTTCCCTGGTTAGAAAGCACTTGAAAGAGGTTTTCACTTTGGGACCTCAATGTTTTACTTATTTATTATTGGCTAAGGGTGTTCACTCTCTCACTAAAATAGGTTGCAGGATCCAATGTGATTGAGAATCCTGATTTGTGATCTCCCAATGAAACATTATCTTTAAGGCCTAAAAAATCACAGAATGCCTCATCATTCTAGAACTCATTAATCAGTAGACTGGATTCTTTTTGTTCCCAATCTATCAATTGGGGATAATATAATGGAAATGGATTGTGATGAATGGCTTGGGTAAGGGTAAAAATCGCATTATTGTCAAATAGGTTGGTTTTAGATAGGTTATCAAAGGTAATGTTATGATCAGACTCTACTTCACTATCGGCATAATCATCACTATTCATTAGTGATCGAGTTTGAATAAAATATGTGGGGTCACCCCTAGGCAGTTTAAATCCAAGTCCATAAGGTCTTTCATACTTAGTCATGGAAATTGGCTCAATGGTTCCTTATTGATTCATTCCAAGGCCTCTTCCTTCATTATTGTGAAGCTCCATAATCCTATTGGGAATAGGATACTATGCATTTTTATAACAATTAGCATGGTCATCATTATATAAACATGATTCATTCCCTTTAAGAGGGTCAGGTCCTAGGCCAGATGTTGATACAAACTTGATAGCTCCCTTATCTTTGTTCTTTCATTGCCAATGCATATATGGGATGGCCTTAGGTCACCCAAAGGTTTTTGGATTCTGAGGAAGATTAGAAATGTGAAATGTGTCATGGGTCACATATTCTCCCAGTCCATTATCTGAAATGATTAAATGATTAGAAGCTTTAGGAGGTGGCATGTGGGAAAGGGAATATAAGGTATTAAGATCTATGCAATTATCTGATGAAGGATCAATGAGTATAGATTTTCCTTTATCCTACTTGGAACTTAGATTCATACCATACTAATAATTATAACTTTGAAACTTGGTCTCAAGATGATTTTAATGCTCATATGGATGTAAATCTCTTGGAATATTCAATTCCATCCCTGAGTGGGAAAACTTGATACATTGGTGTAGTGTTGATGGGACTACACGAATCTCATGTAACCAAGGCCTACCTAGAAGCATGTTGCATGATAACTCAAGATCCAACACATGGAAAAGTGTATCATGGTTCAAAGTCCCAATAATAATTGGCAAACTAATAGTGCCCTATGATTCTCTTTCTTGATTATCATAAGCTTTGATAGTTATTATTTCTAGCTAGAGATCTATCATTATGTACCCAAGAAGCTTGATGAGCTTGAGAGACACTATGTTGAGACTGGATCCATTATTTATAAGGACATGTTTCACTTTATGCCATTTGATATAATATTCTATGTACAATGGGTTATTATGGAGCATTCCAAGGGAAGACATATCGCTTTGGTTGAATGTGACTTGGGTTGGAGCTAGGTGTCTAACCAAAGCTTGATATTATCAGGGGATATGTCACTAGTAGTAGTGGATTAGGTCAAAAACTCATTCAAGATGTTCTTATGGACTATTAATGTCCACATCAAATATAAAATAGAGATTTATGCTGATGTCTTCTATAACTGGTCCACAATATCAAACTTCTTATCTTGGTTAGTAGTTAATGGTTTATTCTGAGGTTGAACGGTTGGCCAGATGATAGGCAAAGTGGTGGATGGTTGTGGGCCTGGGATATTAATATTTGAATTTTGAGTTGTGATTACACAATCAAGATTAAATACTAGACCATTATTACTAACTAATGCTAGGAATGGTGTGGGACTAGACAAGACAAGTCTCGGTTGCTGGTGCACTTGCATGTGGTCATGTCATAAGAATGAGTTGTTATTATAAGATCTAAAAGTGGAAGTCATAGTTTTTTGGTTTGCCTATATGCACTCCTAGGTCAAAGAAGGAATATCCATGTGATTTGGCTAAACATTATTATTTAGCAATGGTCTAGGCTGATTAATGCTTGGTCTAGGATTAATGGAGATGGTATTAATGCTACCCCCTGCAATATGACCTACAACCCTATTGTAGTCATGTGTAACTGCATGGTAGGTTTTCGGGTTGTTACCATTCTAACCTTGGTTTTGTCCATTATTTTTCATTATGGATTTTACTATTGATTTTGTTAGTTTTACTAGTTCAACCTTTGATTTTACTACTGCACTGTCCATTGTTGTTATTGTTGATTTTCTGCTGCTATTGATTGTTATGTTAGGGAAAGGGGTTTTTTTATAAATCTCAAGAGTTTGATTAGAAGTGGAATCACTAGTATCCAATTTTATCTTTCCATTCTCCAACATATTCTCAATTAAATGCTTGATTTGGACACATCTTCATAGATTATGCTCATTGACTTGATGATAATCACAAAATTCATTTTCATGGTACCAATCAGGGTAAGGAATGCCTTACGAATAATGTTTTGGTATGGGCCAAATAATTATATTAGTGATAGAAAGCTTGTGAAATACAAACTCAATAGGTTCTCCTAGGTCACTAAAGACATGAAGTGTAAGGATGGTTCTTCTAGGAAGAGGGGTTTACAATGGTAAAAATTGCTCTATTTATTATGTAAGTCTTGGTTGTTGCACTTGCAGCATTGGTTGGAGAGGTTGTTGGGTAGGAGTTAGCTAAAAAGGTGGTGTAGATGATGTCTACATAGTTTGGACATGATGAGATTTGGTTACTCCATTTCCCACAACACTCCTATTTCGATTGAATTGCTTCAATCTTTCATGATTATTGGTTTGTGTTGGTTATGATGCTTGCACTTGGATGGGATATTGGTCATTTTCATGATTGGTACCTTGATTTTGATTAGTTGAATTAATCTTGATGACCCCTTTATTGATGAGTGTTTTCTTGATCAACAAACCTTTATCAATGATCTCTTTGAACGTATATGCACATTGTAGTTCTAGATGATAGGCTATCTCACTTGAAAATTTTTAGTAAACATAGTGGCTAATTGTTTATCTAGTAAACTATGGGCAAAATGGCTTGCAAGGGCTCTCCATCACTATAAATAACTTGTAAAACTCTCCCCAAATTTTTGATTTGCTTGTGTCAGGTCTACTAATGAAATCTCATGCTCAAGATTATAAGGAACATGTTACACAAATTTATCAAAAAGATCATCAAAGTCTATTATTGAATTCTTGGGTAACTTTAAAAACCACTCCAAGGCTTGTCCAGCCAGGGTCCTTAGAAACAACAGCAAAAATTATATGTCACTATATGCCACTGGTTGACATGCGATAAAGAATTCAATCAAATAAGCTTTAGGGTCATCTTTCCCTTTATACTTATCAAATTTGGGTGGTTTATATCTTGGAGGAAATTTTATCTACAAATAATCTATGTTGAATGGATAGGAACACATGTCATCCAATTTAAAATTCTTAGTCTGCTTCCCCACTTGAATAACAACAATTACATCCTTCATCTATTGTAATTCTTGGGATAGGAAATTGGAATGGATATTGGTTTGAGGGAGAATGTTGGTTTGGGTAAAATTTTGGGAGGTCAAAAGTGTAACACTTTGACTAGGGTATGATGGAGACACTTGTTGGGGTACATTGGCTTGGTTGGGGAATGGAATACGCATATGTGGATTGGGATGTACTTAAAATTACACATTTAGCTACGTGATATTCTAGTTTGGGTTGGTGATAAAGGTTTGACATGGGGGATTTTATGGTTGGGATCAAGGGATATAATTATACTATTCCTATTATGGTTGAAAAGGGACATGCTACCAACTAATCGAACCTTGTTGTTAAGTGAGAGCTTGTAGACCAAGACCCTGTCTCTAGATTTGTGGCACATTTTGAACCAACAGTTATTTAGTAGGTACTTGAGAAACATGGGGACCTCCTTATTACATGAATCCATGTGAATAAGTCAAAGGAGATTGTAGATTTGGCATCTGTCACTGATAAATATTTGCATGTTATTGACAAGTCATTGCTTGGTTTTAGACTAGCATATTATTTTGTCACTGAAGAGGTATGCTTGTCATTACTTAGCAAGGTGGAATATTAGTTTTCCCTGGTTGAGGTGGTAATGTACTCATCCTCTATTTCATTGATACACTAGACTATGTCTACTATTGTGGAATACCACTTGCTACTTATTGAGGAGGAGTAGGATTCATCACATTCTATCATTGAGGCATAACATTAGTTGTTTGATTATCTAATATTGTAGGTTGTACACTTGAGGAAGTGAATATTTGAGGCTAGGGTGTATAAACTCCTATTCCTTGGTATGATGATTTGCTCATGAGATTAACTATAGACACATGTTTTTGGCTAATTGTTTGTGTGTTAGTACCACTTTGATCAAGATTAGACATTGTTTGCACATTATCTACTATGTTTGGCTCACTATTTAATGTAGAAGCTGAAGACACTTCTTCAATAACTGGCATATGTATCAAGTTATTTATCAAAGTAGTTTGTACAAATGGGTCAAAACTCAAATTTTATTATCCAATTAATTCCATCAACACTCTTGTTAAAGGTACTAGGTCAATGAGAGGATTACTTATCATTTTCAGCTGATTGAAATCATGTGCTAAATTTAGGTAGGTTTGGTATGTTGTTTGCATTTGGTTAAAGTGATCTTCCATGATGTTTTTTCCTTGATTAGATATATTGGGGTCTTGGTACGTTGTTTAGACTAGAGCCATAAGATTGCTAAAAGAAGCCTGTTGATCATAAATGATATTGTGGGGCACTCTTACTTGACTTGGAAAATTTTCATCAGGGAAGTATGCAGGAAACTTATCCCCTACCTCTATGGACCTAACCAAAATCTCATCTTTATTCTCTAACAAATGTCACTCAAACAAAAATGGATTATACATGGAAGCCAAATTAGTAGAATATGGTTGTTGAAGTACTGGCTCATCCACTGTGGGTATTGTAGCTAAGTATTGCATAGTTTGTTTTTGGTCCTATTCTCTATAAGGTGGTGTGTTAACTAAATAATTATCTAATAGTCTTAGCTTTGTGCCCTTGATTGATTATTATAAGAGGGATAAGAATCCATCTCATAAGCAATGCTATCTACATAGGGGTGTTGCACCAGTTCTTCCTGCGCAACTACATTACTAATCCCTAGATTGTACATGAGTCCAATATGAGTGTAGGAATACATGTTGAGATCCATAGTCAATACTTGGTGATTAAAGGTCAAAGATTTCTACAAACTCTAAAAAGTACATAATCTAAAACAAATGATGCCTTCAACTTAGTCTAGATTTGTCAAAAATGGATCAAAAGGTTTATGCAAAGATTTTTGAGGAAATAAGCTAGCATAAAGTATCTAACATTTTACCATTCACACAAAGGTAATCAAGTAAATAGATCAAAAAATTGAAATACCAAACTCTAAGGTTAAAGTGTTTCAAATTAGTCTAATCTAGGAATTTAAAAGTTGTTAGGTCTTTTGGCCAAATGTGGTGTCAAAATCTAGGCTTAAACAAGGCATGTGTTAGGACTCTTGGCCAAATGGTGTCAAAATATAGACTTTGAAAATAGATGAAAGTTTTAATCAAATGGATTTGAAACACTTCTAACAAACACCAAGCATTCGATTCTTGGGCATGAACTTGATCAACTAGGTATAAGGTATTAAACAAAAGGCACTTTAGCAATAGTTTTTTTTCTCATAAATAATTGTATAAAACTTGGTTCCTTTGAAAAACAAGCTAGATAAAGGTGAAGAGTATAACTGTGCTTGAGACAAAGGATCAAAAGTACACTTGGATTAGTCTGATTTTGTTGAAATAAATATGGGATTCCAGGTAAGAGAGTTTATGAAACAAAGTTTAAAATTATTTGGGCAGAGTAACGATGCTATACTAGCCAAAAGGTATGATAAAAAAAGTTTATTTCAAAGAGACCCTAAGGCAAATACATTTTTCCATAATTTTGACAACATAGCACTACCTTTCTTGACTCAAAATGTTGTGGTGTATAGACTTAAAGTGAAAGTGTTTATCATAAAATGTCTTAATTATATCAAGTGATGATAATGATTATGAGTCTTAAAACAACCTTCAACCTAAATTAGAAATTAAACCTAAGTTCCCTCAAGTTTAGTGCAAATGGCGAACCCACTTAACACATCAACCTATGAACTTGTAAAGGTGTAATTTTGGAGTTAAATTATAAGCGAAGGACTTTAAAAACTTTGGTAAAGGTTTAGACTCAATTGAGCAGCATAACTATGCCAAATCACATGATATGAATCTCAAGCTTTTGATGAAATTTTGAACAAGGCAAATAGACGATCTCACATAGGCATCATAACACCTCTTTGTTCAAAGGAAAATTTGGAATATGTATTTGATTTGGGATTGTTTGTTTACACCAATTTTTGACTCCAAACAAGACTTTAATCTAGGACAAGACTAACTAATTAATCTCCCTTAGATCCTAAACTGACAAGGTTACTTGGTACTATTGGAATCCATCAATAGACATCATTTGAGAGGACTATAAGTGTTCATCCAAAAATAAATGTGAATTATATAGTAGGGTTTTTACACCCCCTTCTCTAAAATGACAGTACTATGACATGGACCTTGAGGTATACCTTGCACCAATAATAATTCTATGGAAAGTGGGGATTTGTCTAAATTCTAACCATTTTTCCAACGATCTATGGGAATCAATTACATAATGACTTTCATGCCAAATAATGCAAAATAAAATCATCGATTTTGGGTCCATATCACTTGGCTTGTTGCAAAAAGGCCTAGTCCTTTTTACAACCACTATATCTTATTGTTCACTCAGTGTAGTGTGATGTCCAAAGTGCCACTACATCCCATGTGCAAATCTAAAAGAGTCAATTGAAGTTAATGTCAGGAGATGAAACCCTAGGTCAAAGCTTTCGTAAATAACTTGTGGGAGGTGATGAAGTCCCCCTTGTAAGCCAAGATGCATAAAAATAAAGAAAACATGAAAATAGAAAGACTTTAGGGTCATTTTCAAGGTCACCCAAACTTTGATGAGTTTTTGGGGAGTGCTTTAGATGACTTTATTTCTAAGCCTTGGACTAGACTACTTGAAATAGGAATGGTGCTTTTGATTCCAAGGGTTCCGTATAGGGGAAAAATGGAAGAGCATACATGAAACATTCCTCTTTTTGCCAAACAAAATTCAATGAAACAACTATTGCAAGTAAAAAATCACAAGTGTGTTCAATTTTAAAACCAAATGAAATGTTTGGTGGTGTTCATTTGGCCCATTGGTCTTAATTGTAAACTTTGAAAAACATTCACCAAAAACATCTAAAAAAGCCTTGTTAAACACCCAAAAAAAGTTCCTAATCAAATTTTAAGCATGCAAAAGTGATTTAAACATGTTTTGAGCAAATATCCTGCTTGGTCCTATAGCAAAATTGTTAGCATGTCCTTTAGCTTTGAAGCCCTTTTGAATTTGAAACAACAAATTTTGAAAAAGTGAGTCTTAGGTATGTGTTTTTGGAAAAACATAGTGAACAATGTCAATCAATACCATCGACATTGGTTACAACCAATCGAGATCTGATCGATGTCAATTCTATTGACTGATGTTGGTTAAGCCAAGTAACTGATGTCGGTATTTCTATCGACATTGGTTACTATGTAAAAACTGTGGTAACCAAAAATGGTAAAATAAAGTTAGAAAACTAATTTTCAAGATTTTTAAAAGCTCAAATATTTTTTTTAAGGTTGCAAAAGGATCTCCTTCATGTGTAGGATGCATCTAGTCCCATCGGGCGTGCCATTATGTGATCTTGGAATTTGACTCAAGAGAAGATGGTTAGTATGGTGTTAGCTCTAAAATGAAAACAAAATGAAGTAAACACACTAGTAGCATAACATCTCTAGGCCTAGACACTAGGGAGAGCTTAGTTAACAAAATAAAATGACAAGCACAACTAAAAAGTAAAGAATGAAAACACAAGAATTCTTTTCACCTTCTTTAGATGCTCCAAATTCATTTATAATGGTGGCTTGCTCATCTTGTGCTTCAAGAGGTCTTCTTCAATGGAGTGTGGCTACCTTCATCTCCTCTTGGCACCTTGTGGCTATGGCTTGGCTTGGATTGGAATCAATTTGGCATTATAACACTAGTTTCTTGAAGCTGTTTGGAACCAATCTTACATTATAACTTTGCACAAATTAAGCTTAGAAATGATGTTGTGAGGCCTCCTATTTATAGATTTTTGGATTTGATTAGAATCAACCTCAACCATCCATATCAACATTGAGATGTGTGGTTGATGATTAATTCAATTTTATAATTAAAATTTGTAATTATCCTCATCATGGCATTGGAAGAAGGAGTAATTAAGAGGCATGGAGGGCATCATGGAAGGAATTGATGAGGCATAGAGGGCATGCATCCTGATATTTGTGGCATTTATGGCCTAGGGATGTCTTCCCAAGAAATGAGGTCACTTGATGATGCAGATATTCAATATTCATTTCTAACAACAAATATTCAACAAGTTTCCATGGAATTATTAATTAGACCTTGATTTGGGTTAATTAGCTCTTAAGCATGTTTAAGAACTTTATGCATAAATTACTCAAATTGATCAGAATGCCTTGTTATTCATTCTAAATTTGACTATATTTTAATTGGAAGTCCATGTTAGATGCATATTCCCATTTAGAATGATTACAATAACAAATAACTAAGGCATGAGTCTTGTGCAAAATATTTGATAGGAAAGAATAGTCTAGAGCACGTAGGTGCAAATTTGGAATTTTGACTCAAAATGAACTGATAAAAGTTATCTAGCCCATAAATTGCATTACCCAATTTAGGGATACCCTGGCCAAAATTATTTGAATATGTCATTTTTACATCATTTAACGTGTTTTAGTGTTTTTAGGCCAAATTATGCATTTTGGGTATAAATTGTTCAAAATCCTGGTTGGAGGTTATCGATAGCCAGTTTTAAGTGTCTATAGAAATAATTATACATTTCATCCTTTCTTAGACAAACATTTACAATGTCAATAATAGCAAAATACCTCAAACAGGGTCTATAATTTCAAACTGTATCTTATAAACTTTTCCATTCCTTCTATATCAAATCCTTTGAATGGAACCACACTAAAATCACATAATTGAATCCTATATTTCTAAAGAGAAGACATAATTGATTCTTTCGCCTTTGCTTATGTGGGGTCTCTTTCAATTACATTGCATTGACTTGAATTCCACATGATATAACATGTCTTGAACCAAGATAATAAAACAATGAACTTTTGAAGGACCTATTACAATTCCTAGATACTTAGACAAACTTATACATCTTGATACTTCCATAGAATACATCAAAGTCCTTATGAATGGCTTAAAACATTCAAATTTCTAAAAAGGCACTTTTGGCAAGAAATACAAGAATTCAAATTTTGTGCACCTTTAGACAACCTAGACTCCACAAATGGACCTCTGATTACCTATAACAAATATATAACAACTAATAGACTTCCAAAATACCAAAATGAAATAATTTTTAGGTCCTCAAAGGATGACCCTATATCATACTACCAATATAAGAAAGCTTTGCCACAAGTTTTTTAGTGATCCACTTGGCATATGTTGTTGCTTGAATACATTGAACCTCCTTATGGAAGGTATTTTCCTCCACTGCATCTCATAGAGGTGCACATTATCTTGGGCCACACATTTAAGCCTCCTTTGCTTCATCTCCTTCAATAGCATACCTACACATGAAATTAACTTATTAAACAAATCATGTCTACTGTGAACTTTTTATTGCATTGTATATGCATGCCACTCTTTCTCTTCTTCAAACTAGTCCAACTTCTCCTTCACTCCATTATCAACCACTATTACAAGTATGCAATCCTTTTCCTTCTTCACCAATGCTCCTTTTCTTCCCATTCCAGTCCATGTACAACTTGTGCTTGTCCTTTGCATACCTCATTCTTGTATAGATACTTAATTTGTTGTTATACATCATCAACTTTACGACTGACCTCACTTTCTTGCATATCCATGGGCTACACACTCATCTTCACTATCCCATCTCCTTGATTGCTTTCATGGGACTGTTGTATATTATCCAACTCTTGTACATCCTTCTCTTATTCAACATTCTATTTTAAGCATTTGAATGTATCTAATCTTATTTATTTAGTTCCCTAATCTCTAATTTTGATTGAAAATCCTCCACATGTCTCCTATGGTGAGGTCAAAGTCCCACTACACATCGGGGTCACCTTTCATAGTCATCTCAGGTGCCTATGACACTATATTAATTCTTAGGGTGGAAGGAGGTATTGGTGTGGGAGTGGATGAAGTGAAAGGGATGAAAGATGAGATAAATGGAGGAAGAGGATTCATGAGGGTGAAATTAGACAAGACAAATGAGGATGCCCAAAGTAACATTTATGCTTGACATTAGCTCTAGGTCAAATTCACATGTGGGGCTATGATTCCAAAGAGAGGGGCATTCAATAAAAAGGAATAAATTATATGGTTAAATTCAAAAACTAAGGCAACCAAGATGATGGAAATAAGAGGCCTGGGAATAATATAGGGAGACACCAAAGGTGGTGTAGGAGGAGTAGTAGGAGACTACAAGGGAGGATAAGAGGGAGAAATTAAAACATGAATAGATGGTCAAGGATGGGTCACCTGTTAGACCCTAAATTTTGATTAAGTATTTTGTCTTTTGGTATGGAACCATCATAGCATGAGAGGAGCATGATGTAGGAAGACCATGGCATACAACTAGCATGGTGCAAGAAGACCATGGCATGGAACTAGCATGGAGTGAAAGGACAATGGCATGGGATATAATAGTGTGAAAAAACCCAGTCAAAGATGGAACATAAATATAGATACCCTGAGAGCATAGGAATTGGTACAATAGTAAAATACTTGGGGAGTGTGAGGGAAGTAAGAAACATTTGAGGAATGATTTTCAAGAAAAAACTAGAATTTAATGATTCCATGAGTTTCATACCAACCCACATAAAGAAGGACATTTGGTAGCAAGGATCTAGCATCGAACAAGAATATAGGGGCATGAAGTCCTAGGTCCTTAGTAAAAAATAAGTAAGTGACTATCATGACTCTTAGTCTGCTAGTTATCATTGGTTAGTCACCTAATTGGCATTAATAATGTAACTACTTGGTCATGGAAAATAAAGTATAAATACCCCTATGTATAGATGTGTAAGGTGACTAAATATTGGTATTATGTAATGAATCCTTATGGTAATAGCATAATTTTAAAATTAATAATCATAATCTAGTGTTATGCTTCAGTTGATTGATAGTTAAAGTATTGAGTAATAATGGGTTTACATTGAGTAATATGTGGCTTATAATTGACTATGAGATTTATAGAATATGCATTATAAGAGCTTGTGTAATCAACACTTTAAACTTCATGGCATTTATCTTCATTTTTTTATTTATTTGCATTGATGAGATAAGGTCCAAATTCATGTATTTATTTTCATATGTAATCACTAATTAGATATATGAACAAACTCAAGTATATGACAAGTGTGTTACTGCACAACATAACCCATGAGAACCAATTTATTGTTGTGTGCTTTGGGTGAGAATGTAATAACTTAGTCTTGCTTGAAATATAGCACGTAATATTTTTGGGACTAGACACTTTAGTGCCTTCAGGAAAAAGTGATATAAAATTAACCAACATTTTGGTTCTATTACCGATACCTATAGCACTTACTGCACATTAATGAAAAATGCTCAAACATTTATCCCTTAAAAGTATTGAATAATGGATCATTGAGGTTTAAGATCATTTTACAATTCCCTATCTTGAACCAAGAATTTCTACACGTGCATGGGTTAAACAACATCTCTATATCTCATTATATGAAACCTTATTTGTTAAAGTCTCTGTTCATTTACATGCTTGGCTCTCCACCTATGCTCAAAATTGGTCACAAAATTTTGGAAGGACGCATGCTTGGAAGAGAGAACATCAAATGGATTTAACACATTTGAGAACACCATGGACATAGGCTGTTAATATATGGTAGAAAGGGGTGTTTAATATCTATATCTTGGAATATGAACTAACCACTTACTCTTGTCCTAAAGAAGCCAAGTTCCAATTTCTCTAAGATCTATGAGATTAGTATATTAGACACTTCCCACTATAAGTAAATCAGTTATTTATTGATTTGGGACTCAAAACTTTGCCTATGGAGGGATAAAACCATCCTTGCATGAGACTTAGAGTTGGAAGGGGAATGCATAGGTTTTGGTAAAGAATTTTTAGTTCATAATGGTAGCCAATCTATGGGTGTTGCAAAAGCATAAATATGATGAAGCTCAATAGAGGATTATAGATGTAAGCAGAGTGAGAAGGGAATGAGAGGACTCAAGAAGTGTTGTTAGGATCTATAAGGAAGTAGAAAGGTATAAGGAGGACTCACAAACTTTCAAACCATAACCAATGCTAGTTTTATCATATGAAAGATAAACTAGCCAAATAGAAGAGACTAAAGAACCATATTTGAACCAACCCAGTTCCCTAACCAAAGTGCATGTTTGTGTTTTTGAGCTAGATGATTTAATCAGACATAACTAGGATACAAATTTTATAGAGTTAGGAGGGGAATTCATAGGTTTTGGTAAAGAATTTTTAGTTTATAATGATAGCCAATCTATGGGTGTTGCAAAAGCATAAATATGATGAAGCTCAGTAGAGGATTATAGATGTAAGTAGAGTGGGAAGAGAACAAGAGAACTCAAGAAGTGTTGTTAGGATCTTTAGGGAAGTAGGAAGGTATAATTAGGACTCACCAACTTTAAAACCATGACCAATGCTATTTTTATCATATGAAAGATAAACTAACCAAATAGAAGAGACTAAAGAACCACATTTGAACCAACCCAGTTCCCTAACCAAAGTGCATGTTTGTGATTTTGAGATAGATGATTTAATCAGACATAACTAGGATACATATTTTATAGAGTCAAAAAATGATCCTATAAGATAAATTATCGCTGAGCCAACTTTAAATCATAGTGAATTGACACTTTCTCTTCTTTTTCAAGGAAATTTCATGGCCCAACTTGGTATGCTTGGTAGACGCAACATTCATAATGGGTAGAGTACTGGTTCAAGTATTATAAATCAACCTAATATTGTGCCCAACATCTATAATGTTGCTTCTAAATGCATGGGAGGAGGATTAGGAGGCATTACAAGAGGTAGTGGTGGACTTCCACCTCTAGGTACAGGACCTGGGGGTTTTTAACAACCACCATCACAAGTACCTAAATTATAGATGGTATATTATGAAATGACACTTCATTTACCTAAATATCAGGGTGTGGATACTGATATGGATCATGTTCATAAGTGTGAACTCATTTGGAGGGCACATGATATAACTTATTCTAAGTGAAAGGCCACATAATTTACAACCACACTTTTGAAAAGAGCACACAAGTGGTATAGGAAGTTTGACCCTCAAAAAGTAGTAATTGACTATGATCAACTCAAGATGAAATTTTTTTAGGAATTTCATAATATTGAATTTGAGTAACATAATATTGTTGCACTAAAAGATATAAAACAAGAGCTCACTAAAAGTGTATGTGAGTATGATGCATGATTGAAAACACTCTTGTCTAAGCTTTCATTTGAGATTAATGTTGCTCAGCATGCCCAATGGTTCATGTGAGGTTTGTTACTTCCCTTTAGATAAATTCTCTCTCAAAGGACCTTTACCAGTGTACACGAGGCCTTGGAAGCTTCCTTTCATGTTGAGGTTATTTGTAGCATTGAAATTGAGATTAGTCCTTTTATGGAAGCTCAAATAACTTATATGGCATCATAATTAGATAAGTTTATTATAAATAATGCATACAACACTCATAATAGTCTTTGGTGTATCAATTATGAGTCTGAAGGTCACAATAGAATCAACTCCATCATAAAAAAATTTGTGTTTTACTAAAGTAGTCTTATGAAATTTACCATGAATATCATGATGTACACTCTTATCCTCTCTTATAACATGCTACACATTCTAAAGTATCAAAATAATACAAGATATGTGATACCTATACCCATTATAGAAATGATTGTCATCTGATTAGTAATATACATGAGGCACATGCATATGGTATGCATCAAACCTATGTCTCAAATAATTAAGATAATTTTGGATATCATGGACAAGGACGAGGATGGGGATGAGGAGGTGGCCATTTTCCACCATGAACATGTTATAAGTGTGGATCTCTAGATCACTATTAATGATATTGTCTAGTTTATCCACATGTGTTTTTTGTAAGAAAGAGCATCAGTTGGAGGAATTCCTTGATTTTTACACAACCATCACTAAGGAAAGAAATGGTAACCATGTTATAGCTAGTATGATTCACATTGAAAAACCTCACTAGTAACCATGCTATAGCACTCCAAAAACCCAACAAGTTAATATCGCCACACATAGTAGATGATAGTCTCAGTGTACATCTAATCCATATAATGAGAAGATATATCTCAAAAAACCTTGTGTAATGAAGTATTTTGATGCCCAACAATAGAAAGATGTGTTATAGGATACTATGATTTTGGTATGGGAACTATAAGGGAAATTTTAGTTTCTTAAGGACTAAGAAGCCGCCCAAAATGTTGATTTACAAAAGGCCATGAAACCTAAAATCATGGCATGAGATGATTTTCAAAAACTTTACAAGCATTTGTTAGATGAAGACATTATTCTACAATTGAGTAATTGGCCTAAAACTCAGGTACCAAAACCAAATGATGATCAACCTCAATTACTTGGGCTAAATGAAGATTGTCGATTGAATCATGATTGACAACAAGATAATCCTATTCTTCCTAACCCTCAAGAGGACAAACAAATCATGGTGAATGCTACTATTAATGGTTGGATGACCTAAGATATCTTGGTCAATTCTCACACTAAGTTCAATGTCCTCATAAAGGATGCATGGCACAAGATGGCTAGCCTAGTGTTGTAACCATCACCTCATAATTACTTATGGCTAATAAAACCCATCCTCTACCCATCGGTGTTCTTAAGAATGCAACTGTCGATATACTTGGGGTACCTTTTAAAGCTAATTTTGAAGCTCTTGAGTTGGTTGAAGCAGATGATTTCCCATCTATATTATGTCAACCTTGGTGATATGAAAATAACACATACTTAAGTTTCAAAAAGTGATACATCAATTTTGAAAATGCTGATCAACACATCATTGTCTCATTAGATCAAGCACATGGGCCCCATACCTAAAACCAATTAGTATAGATGAAGATATTAACCACAACTACAATGTCACAGCCAAAGATGGTGAGCATCATGATCCTACTCTTGATGGCATCTTATGATATATGAATAAACTATCCCTTTATGATACTATAAGTAATGCTTATAATTATTGGGTCTACGATGACTATGACCTCACTAAAAGAGTGTGTAGTACCATTGGTAGTTGTGAGAGAATTTTGCACTAGTATTATAGACACCACATATTTGTTCACCTTATTATCTAAAAAGTCATGCGATGATCATTTATGTCTACACCATTAGAGAGACTTGAATAAGCTCCTCAGTTTCATGATCAAATGGAAGTCTTCAACTTTATCTAGTGACTCAAATCCTTGTATGACTCTGATGTTAATCGTATGCATTCACTAGTTCATCTTTTTGATGACACAACCATAAGGAGGTGGCGAACCCATAATAATTGACTTCTTAATTTGGATCGAGTACACATTACTTTACATCATTGGTTTCATCATGACAATCTAGTCTAGGGTATAATCAGATATAGTGGAGTTAGAGAACCCAAAACACACATAGAAGCTTGTGAAACCACGTGGAGGATTGAAGAATCATTTGTACCAAAATACCTATGAGTACATGCATTTTATGGTACTTTACGCATTTGGGATAGAGCATGGTATGTTCATGAAGAATGATACTTGGGTACCCATTTATGGTGTCTATTGAAAAATAACATGATCTCGAGGTTGTATTACTCATCTTTGAGGATAGCTTTATGCCTTACTCTCCAAGCCATGCATGAAGTAGTTGTTGGTGACCCTAGTCCTATTGAAGATCGACTATGACATATATATGATGTACCAAAATAAGTCTTGGTTATTTTTACTGATCCATCTGAGTAATCCATCCCCACACCAAAACCTATCCTTAATCAGGCACAAAATGAAGAGATTAGCAAAGGGAAGTAAAAACTAGTGTTTCATGTTGATGAATGTGAAGGGTTTGACCCACCTGACCCATTGACAAATCATTTAGATCTCCCTATAGACTATGGTATTTGAATTATTCATGATATTGGTCTTGATACAGTCCACCTATACTCTGAATCTCTTCAAACTATCTAACACAACATCGACACAAAGGAAGAACCAAAGATAGCTATTATGGGTAATTATTGGTCTAATATAGAGGTTTCAAAAATATTTGAGTTGTTAAAAGAGTACCAAGATCTCTTTCTAAGGAGTTATAGTGAGATGAAAGGTGTTCATCTATCATTAGGAAAAATTCATATCGAAATAGTTGATGATGCTCAACTAATCAAGAAATGGCCGTATAGGATGAATCTAAATTTATATGCATGGGTGAAAGAGGAAATTGATAGTATGTTATGCGCTAACATGATAACCCTAATTGACGAGTCTGAATGGGTCAACCCTATGGTCATAAGTAAATAAAGATGGGTGTATTAGAATTTGTGTTTAATATCACATACTTAATTCATCCTACATTAATAATCCTTTTCAAACATCATTCATAGAAAAAATCCTTTATCATGTCACTGGGTGTGAAATTTACACTTTCAAAGATGGATTCTCTAGGTACCATCAGGTCCAGGTCACTAAGGAGGATTGACCTAAGACTACATTTACTACCGATTGGGGATGTTTTTCATATACTATCATACCATTTTGGTTGAAAAATGCACATGTTATATTCTCCTATATAGCCATTGAGGCCTTTAAAGACTTCATCCATAAATTTATTCAAGTTTATTTGGATGACTAGGTAGTCTATGGCTTGGTCAAGGACTACTATTATAATCTATGACCCATGCTTGAGCATTTTCAACTAACTTAAATATCACTTAATCTAAATATATGTCTTTTTGCTACACTATTTGGTGTTCTTATGGGTCATATTATCTACAAAGGACTTCTAGTAGACCCTGCTAAGGTGGCTATCATTCTTAGGCTACCAACATCAAACTCCTAGTGTGTAGTTTGTGCCTTTCTAAGACATACAAGGTACTATCAAAAATTCATCTGAGGATACACATAGATTATTGTGACATAGAGGAACTTTTAAAACATAATGAACACTTTATTTGGACCTACTCTTGCCACTAAGATTTTGAGGCCTTAAAGGACAAACTTGTCACTACACTGATTCTCCAATTCCCTAATTGGATAAAATTATTCCATGTACATGTTGATGCTTATGAAATGTCCATTGGTGTGATGTTTGCACAAAATATTAAAGGTCATCTTGATCACCCCATCTATTTTACCAGTAGAAAACTTACTCTGATTGAGAGTAATTACACCACCATAGAGTGTGAAGCACTTTCCATGGTTTATGCTTTATAAAAGTTTTGACAGTACCTATTGGCAACTCCTTTTGTGTTCTATGCAAAACATAAAGCTTTAAAATATTTGGTTAATAAACTTGTGTTACATGACTACATCTATCACTAGATTTTTTGTTCTAAGAATTCAAATTTTCTATCATGGTCAAACTAGGAAAGACTAATTATGGTTCTAACCATCTCTCCTAAATTGATTATGGAGAATTGGTGTATGCCATTGAGGATGACCTACCTAATGTATAGTTTTTTTGTGATTGACATGTTTCTAAGGATTTGGAAGATATAGTAGCTTTCTTAACTACTAGTGTAATGCCAGTTTCTTTGAGTCCATAGTCTAAAAATCAACTAACCATCTATGTTGCACCATTCCAACTCATTGGAAGAGACCTTTACAAGATTGGATGAGATAAATTCCTTTGACATTGTGTCATCAAACATGAGTTCCATGAAGTACTTCATGAAGTTGACAAAGGCATTGTTAGTGAATGTTATGTTGGTTAGGCTACTATGCACAAATTACTATTAGCCTTACTATGATGGCCTACCTTTTTTCAAAATCCCATGCCTTTATAGCCTATTTCATTGCAAGAAACATTTGATAAATGGGCCACTAATTTTTTTGGCCCCATCAACCTAGAAATATGATGTACATGTTCCTGCTATATCATAATAGCAACTGATTATTTCATGTGTTGGGTTGAGGCCACATCAACAAGGGATTGTACTATTATAACCACTATGTGCTTCATATGGGAAGACATCATAGATCATTTTGCTTGTCCATTAAGTTTGATTAGTGATCATGATACACATTTCATCTATAAGATTATCCAAATATTACTCTCTGAGTTCATGATTGCCCATCATAATATAACACCATAGCATCCACAGGCTAATGGCACTGCTAAGGCATCTAACAAAATCTTAAGAACAATACTTATATAGATTTGTAATATTAGTTGCACCAATTTGGATGATTAGGTGTCTGTAGTACTTTAATCTTACCAAAAAAATTATAAACACCTCGATAAGAGTATACCCTTCAATCTAATGTTCAAAATAGAAGTACTTATGATTGAATGTTTGGTACCATCTCTTTGTATTGGGTGCTTTGGACAATTAGATAAGGAGTCATCATTGAAATAATGTTTGGATGATTTATTGTCATTGGATAAATCCCATTTCCTTTCTCATTGGAGTCAAGATGTGGATAAATATAGATAAAAGGCATGGCATGATCACCACCTTAATCACAAGACATTTACCCCTAGAATGAAAGTTTTAATCTATGACTCCAAGTTCACACACCACTCTGGGAAGCTTCATGTTCATTGAGATGGTCCTTTTGTTGTTTATAACATTCACCCTAGCAATGCTTTTAGTTTACAAAGATTAGATGGCCAATTTCTTCCTAGGAACTAAAATGGTAGTTGGCTTAGGCTGTATTTCTCTTCTTAAATTCTAGTTTCATTTGTATTAATAAGGTGTATGCCATTAGTTTAGGGTTTTTTATTTTTAATAAAGCATTGCCTTAGTTGCACACCCATTTTCTTTTATTTTACGTTCTTTTTTTAACTTAGTACTCAGGATTTCATGGAGGATCATGATGCACATTTAGTGTGAGGTAAGGTATTTTACATGTATTAGGAAATGGTCTATAGGGATGCACACTGAAGTAAATAGGTTTAAAGATAGATATTCCTGCCAATTATATGAATATTCAAAAGGGTTTTTATAGCTGTCATGTACTCTAAAGAAAAGTGTAGGATAATATGTGCAATTAATATAAAGGGATAAGTGGATGTGATAATCATGATAACATCATGTCATGAAAATACCATTAAATGCATTTAAGATGAGAAACAATAGTCAAAGAAAGGAGAAATTTAAAATTCATTCATTACAAGAAGTGATGGTCAAAGGGAAGGGGGTGGTAAATTCAAGTTACCCCTTTGAGTCTTTAAAAATAATTTAAGGGATCATTTTAAACTTTACCTTTGATTTCATTGAGATTTTACAGAGTGAGTTGAGTTCAGGTGATTCTAAGACAAGTGCAAAGCATCAAATTGTTGTTTGTTGGTTATTAAGAAGGATCTTGTCTAACTAATAAAGTAGGAATTAGATAACCTTAAATCACATAGGATAAAATAGGTAGTTACACATTTCATAGGTCAGCATCTGCCATTAACGAGCATCAAAGGAGGAAAGTTGAGTCACTTCCACCATAAACACGTATTCCTTTGATAATGTTAAATGGTCATGCCTCAACCTTTGGGCTCTGTAAAGGGTGATATAGTCTAAGAAGGCCCAAATAAATGATCCACTACCAAGCATTCTAGTGGAAGAAGAACCACATGTTTGTGCGGGGGGGGGGAAGCATTATTGCTCAGAGAGGAAATACCTAAGGAACAAAGGGAGCATGTAGAAGGTGAAGGATCAAGAATAGCATGATAGAAAAATAAGAAGCCACAAATACCTCCACCTCTGCCATTGATGATATAAGAGATGTAGTACTTGAAAATGGTGCTATGTGCATAAAATTGGTATCAAAAGTACCCTCTTGTGCCATATTTGACTATAACCATCACCAACTAGGAAATGAGGTTAAACTACAGAATGACTATTGGGTTGAGCACCAAAACACCAAGAGTGAATTGGTGTATGACCTAAAAAATTTCAATGCCTTAGACTCTACAAGGAATTTCCATTTATTTAACCTTCCATATTTTGTAAAATTGGTGGAAGCAATAAAATTCATACTTTCACGCATCTATGAGGACTATATCTATTTTTTTTTGGGCATTGCATGAAGATTACACCTAAAAGAATAATCAAGGTGTCAGTATTGTAATGATTTGATGCAAATTTTAAATTTGAATTCAAAGAATTAAAAGAGATAAAGAAGACCACAATAGTGTTGAAGTACTAAAATCAAGGCCATGCCATGCACTTTAAGAACTTGCAAGATCATACCCTCTAGGTAATATCACGTGTCATTATGACCATGATCTATGGTACTTATCGATGGAAAGAGGTGGACATGGCTCACCTATTCATCATCCACTAGGTAATCAAGGGGATAAAGTATAATTGGGAAACATATTTTTCTTATAAAATCACACTGGATGTGGAGAGGACCTATCGAATACTAAGCCATACATTCCCATGGGGGATATTTCTTTTATTTATAGTGTTTGATGAAATTGGTATACTTGATTACACCTCTAGTGAATTGAAGTGGGTTTACCCACCAAATCACAAGTCCCCTGTAGAGCACTATAAGGTGTTTGCATGCCCCAATTATATCACTCTAATGTTCAAAGTCATGATGAATTCATGGTATGATGGAATGAATGGGGCCTTTGTAAATGAATTGTGCATTCCTAAAGACTTACCCATCTAGGTTAGCAATCAAACCCAATTTACTATGGAATAACATTTTTATTTGGCCCATATCAAAATGGCACCCTCTATAGAACTTTTAGCTTCGTTAAAGCTACCTTATGCCTTAATAGTGTGATACTTCATCAATTTGGTAAATTACATATATGATGCACAACCCCTCACCCTAGAAGCTAATCTAATTGACTTAGAAATTCACACTTCCTAAAAGATGTATGGTTACCCTAGTAAGAATCCATATATGGAAAAGTATGAGACTGAGATAATCGACATCAAGGTTAAGTAAAACATGGTTAGAGAAATTATTCATAATTTATTTTATATGTTGTGACACAAAAATAATTTTTTAAGAGGCATGAAGCATGCATGAGAAAATATTCCACCTATACCACCACCTGACAATAAGAAATGAACCAAGCATGATGCCAACATAAGTTCATGGCTAAAAGTACCTAAAATGGTAAAGCACTATCTAGGCACCACCACCAAGGGTTTCAACACCAAGGGCCTCCCCACAAGGGGCCTCCCCACCAAGGGATTCTCCACCAAGGGCATCACCACTGAGGGCTTATCCTAAACAAAATTCACCAAAAAGATAACCTAATGGTTTAGTGCGATTACCCCTAACCAATTTGTTGGAGGAGGAAGAGCCTATAGGTCATAGGGAAGAACTAAAGGAGTCCAACTCAGAGAAGATACCCTCCCCAATGCAAGAGGAGGAGACCACCCTTGATGAGGTGCAATTAAATATTGAAGATCCACTTAGAAAAGAGGGGAGTGGTTTTAACATAGAATAGATGAGTGACATGGATATCGATAACACTTATTTAAATTTAGATATGGATGTCAAGATCCTTGAGTAGGATCCCTCAAAAGGTAAAAATCTACCTGACTTCAAAGTTCAATCACCTTTGGTTGACCCAACTACCAACTTGTGCACTCAATACCAAACAAGAATGTTGGATAGAATGTTATATTTGTACAAACATTTATATCCACAGGATGAAACTATTGATACCAAGTGTCATGTGTCCTTTTTCTTGGAAATGTACAGTGAAGAATGCCATTTTGAAATTGTTAAGAATTAAAAAAAATTAAACTAGATTGAATATGACCATAAAATAGATCTAAATTATGTAATAGCATGCATCACAAAAACATTCCTCAAATCATATATATTATGAAAGAATAAATGGAGAGAAAAAGAATCAATCACACATAACATAGATCTGCTGTGGTTCACCCAATGTGGGTTATATCCACCAAGAAATTCCTCAAATAAAATTGTAATCTAAAAACAAGATTACTATGAACTCTTAGAGAGATAAAAAATATCCTATAGAAAATGTTTCACAAATAAATGCTACACTTTCACTTGTACTTGCATAATATTGTATCTCACAAGTTGTTATACCACACCCTACAATAAACACCTACACTTTGAAAAAACATATGCACTTTGACTCTAATCCTCAAAGCCACACCCTGCAAATAAACCATCAACCTCTAAAAGCCACACCACACCTATATATATATATATATAATAAATGAATGAAAATCCAAAAAAAGAGGAGAAAATTGCTATGATTATCTAAGATAAGCATCATCCACTAGAAGACACTTGAGTTCTACCTCATCAAGCTCATCCAAAATCCCATCCAAAAAAGAACACGCCAAGTTTGTCTCTCCACCTTTAAAGGCACATTTTCCAATAATATGTGATCCTAACCAACTCCTTAAAATAAGGAAGGCATCCCCTTTTCCAATGAAAAAATAACTCCCTTAGATCAAAGAAGTCAGCATGGAAAATAGGCATCTAACAACCAACTCCATAAAACATGGAAACATAGAAATTAGAAAATACAAGGAATATTCCACTCACATGTGGAGCAAGGTTCCAAAAAAGGTGGAGTAGTGAAAACTATGATCCCCACATTTGTGTAGCTCTCTAGGACCCCAATATATATATATTAGAAAATACAAGGAATATTCCACTCACATGTGGAGCAAGGTTCCAAAAAAGGTGGAGTAGTTGAAACTATGATCCCCACATTTGTGTGGCTCTCTAGGCCCCCAATATATATATATATATATATATATATATATATATATATATATATATATATATATATATATATATATATATATATATATATATATATATATATATATATGATCATGTGATAGCCCCAAAAAGATCCACACTCAATAGAAATACCTCTAGATAGTTTAATTTTAGATTCTCAAGTAACGATGCTACCCACTCTAGTTTGGGTTGATCCCTAGTAGATCTCTCCCCTACAAGATAACTCTGTATTTTTTTAAATGGCATTTGAAGTCATGCAGTATAATATACTTTCAAATCTTGATGCACGTGAGGTAAATAAGAAACATGACCAAGTGGTGGCAATGTGTAATAAATAAGTTACTGATCAGAAGGTGCTTGAAGAGGAAGTGGCCATGTTGAAGTAACAAATAGAAGAATCCACAACAACCAAAGTAAAAATGTTAAATTTATGTAAAACTATTTTGGGCTAAGAACTAACATTGGTATATGGGGTCCCTTTAGAGGAAGAATCCGTTGGTAAGTTGGGAAGCCTTGTAAATATTCTATTAAAGTAGTGTAAGGAACAAATCGTGTCTAAAAATGAAGCATTATGGGTGGCTAAAAAATTTACAAAAGTAGTAGAAGTCTGTAAATGCACCCTCAAAAGAGTTGGGGAAGTAATCCCCATCTTGGAAGGGATTTATGGTCACGGCCCAATAAAATTTTGGAGTGGCTCAAGGCAAAAGAGCCCCAAAGATATCAATTGGTAGATGCCTCCCTTTTAATAAAAGACCACACTAAGCACACTACGGCATTTAAGGATGTCAAGAATATGGAAGAAATATAAATGCACATCAGCAACAAATAAATTCCAATTTTACATCTCTCCAAGGATAGGTTGTACATGAAGTCACTTCTCTTAAATAATTCTAAAAGGAATCTACTAAATCCCTCGACTAATTGATTAATAAGGCAAGTGAGTGTGTTGATAAACCCAAGGAGATGAAAAAGTTGAAGACAGTGATCAAGGAAATAATGTACAAGCTACTTGATACCTTATAACATTAGGATAGTGTCAAAAAATAGATTGAATAAATTGGTCTTGAATTTTTGGTTAAGGTCGAGACTGATACTTAGTCTGAAATGAACTAAGCGCGTAGTGTGGGTGATGTTAGACCCCAAATTTTGATTAAGTATTTTGAATATTTGTGTAGATATAGCATGACATGAGAGGATCATAGCACAGGAAGACCATGGCATGGAACTAACATAGCACAAGAAGACCATGGTGTAGAACCAATGTAGAGTAAAAGGATAATGACATGGGAGATAAAAGTGTGAGAAGACCTAATCAAAGATGGAACATAACTATATAGAACCTAACAACATAGAACTTGATACAAAAATAAAAGACTTTAGAAGTGTGAGGGAAGCATAAAATGGTTGAGGAGTGATTCTAAAGGATAAATTAGACTTTAATCATCACATGAGTTTTGCACTATCCTACACAAAGAAGGACATTTTCCAACAAGGATCTAGAATTCAATAATAATATAAGGGGCACAAAGGCCCAATTACTTAGGAAAAAATAAGTAAATGATTGCCACAACTCTTAATCTACTAGAGATCATTGTCTAGTCACCTAATTGGCATTAATAATGTAACTAATTGGTCAAGGGAAAAAGTATAAATACCCCTATGTATAGATGTGTATGGCGACTGAATATTGGTATTATGTAATGAATACTTATGGTAATAGCATAATTACAGAAACTATAATAATAATCTAGTGTTATGCTTTAGTTGACTGATAGTTAAATCATTGAGTGATAATAGATTTTCATTGAGTAATATGTGGCTTATAATTGACTATGAGATTTATAGAATATGCATTGTATGAGCTTGTGTAGTCAACACTTTGAACTTCATGACACTTTTCTTCATGTTTTTATTTGTTTACATTGATGAGACAAAGTCCATAGTTATGTATTTATTTTTATGTGTAATCACTAATTAGATATATGAACAAACTCAAGTATATGATAAGTGTGTTATTGCATAACATAACCCATGGGAGTTGGTTTATTACTGTGTGATTTGGGTGAGCATGCAAGAACTTAGTCTTGCATTAAAAGTAAGCACATAAGCTTGTTATGACTAGACACTTTAATTCCTTAAGGAAAATATGATATAAAATTACCCAAAACCACCTTATATTTATTTATAAGCCTCTTACACAAATCAACTTTAGCTATTGCAGTTGAGGTAATAGTTGAATAAAGGAGGCAATTGTAATGCATTGATTGCAAGAAGTGATGGTCGAAGAGAGGGGGTAGTAAATGCAAGTTACCCCTTCGAGTCTATAAAAATAATTTAAGGGATCATTTTAAACTTTACCTTTTCTTTCATTGAGATTTTACAAAACCAAGGAGTGAACTGAGTTTAGGCAATTCCAGGATAAGTGTAGAGCATCAAATTCCAATTCATTAGCTATTAATAAGGATCTTGTATAAATAATAAAGTAATAATTAGATAACCTTGAAGCACATAGGATAAAAATGGTAGTTACAGGTTGTAGTGGTCAACATCTACCATTAACGAGCATTGAAGCAAGAAAGTCGAGTCATTTCCATTGTAAACACGTATTCCTTTAGAACATTGAATGGTCATGCCTCAACCTTTGGGCTCCATGGAGGGTGATGCATTATAAGAAGAAGGCACAACTAAGTGATCTAATACCAACCATTCTATAGGAGGAAGAGCCACATGTTGGGAGGGAATCATTATTGATTAGAGAGGAAACACCTAAGGAATAGAGGGAGTGCATGGAAGGCAAAGGATTTAGAATGGAATGATAGATAAAGAAGAAGGCACAAATACCTCCACCTCTACCATTGATGATAGAAGAGATACAATACCCAAAAATGGTGATGTGTGCAAAAAATTAGGTATAAAAAGTACCCTTTTATGCCATCTGTGACTATAACCATCGACAACCAAGAAATGAGGTTAAAATATAGAATGACTATTGGGTTAAACACCAAAACACCAAGAGTGAATTGGTGTATGACCTAAAAAATTTCAATGCCTTGGACTCTATAGGGATTTTCCAATTATTTAACCTTCCATATTTTGGAAAATCAATGGAAGTAATAAAATTATTTATTTCATGCATCCATAAGGACTATATCTATTTTGTTGGGTGCTGTATGAATATTACACTTGAAATAATAATCAAGGTGTCAAGATTGTAATGCTCTAATGTAGATGTTGAATTTGACTTGGAAGATTTGGAGGAGATAGAGAAGACCATAACAGTCTTAGAATACTGAAATAAAGGCCATGCCATGCACATTATGACCAAGATATATGACACTATCGATGGAAAGAGGTGGGCATGGATCACCTAATCATCACCCACTAGGTAACTAAGGGGATAAAATATAATTAGACAATGAGTTTTGCCAAAAAAATCATACTAGATGTGGAGAGAACCCATCGAATATTGGGCCATAGGTTCCCATGGGGGGTGTTTCTTTTATTAATGGTGTTTGATGAAATTGGTGTACTTGATTACACGTCTAGCAAGTTGAAGTGGGCATACCCACTAGAGTATAAGTCCCCTGTAGAGTGCTAAAATGGATTCACATGCCCTAGTTATATCACTTTGATGTTTAAAATCAAGATAAATTAATGGTAGGATGGAATGAGGCCTTTGGAAATGAATGGTGCATTCCTAAGGACTTGTTCATCTAGGTTGGTGAGCAAGCCCAATTTTCTATGAAACAACATTTTTATCTAGCCCATATCAAAATGGCCCCCTTTGGAGAACTTTCAGCTTGGTTAAGGTTGTCGTATGCCTTCACAGTATGGTTCTTCATTAATTAAATAAACTACATATATGACTCACAACCCCTCACCTTAGAAGTTGACCGAATTAACTTGGAGATTCACACTCTCTGAAAGATATATGGTTACCCTAGTAAGAATCCATATAGGGAAAAGCATGAGACTGAGAGAATCAACATCAAGGTTACACAGACCATGGTCAAAGAATCTATTCATAATTTATTTTATATGTTATGACCCAAAAATACATTTTCAAGAGGCACAGACCATGCATGGGAAAAGCTTCCATCTATAATACCACCTGATAAGAAGAAGTGAGCCAAGCATGGTGCCAGCATAAGCTCATGGCTAAAACTACTAAATTTGGCAAAGGACTACCTAGGAACCACCACTAAGGGTTTCACCACCAAAGGTCTCTACACCAAAGGCCTCCCCACCAAGGGCTTCTCCACCAAGGGAATCACCATCAAAGGCTTATCTTAAAAAAATTTCACCAAAAAGAGAACCTGAGGTCTTATCGCCATTACCACCAACCAATTCATTAGAGGATCAAGAGCTTGTGGGTCATAAGGAAGAATTGGAGGAGTCCAACTTAGAAAAGATACCTTCCCTGGTATAAGAGAAGGAGACCTCCCTTGATGAGGTGAAATTGAATATTAAAGATCCACTTGGAGAAGAGCGGGATGGTTTTGACACAACATATGAGTGGAATGGATATCAAAAATACTTATTTGGATTTAGATAGAGATTTCAAGATCCTTGAGTGGGATCCCTTCAAATGGAAAAAGTTGATTGATTCTAAAGTATAACCACCTTTGGTTAACCCAACCACCAACTTACATTCTCAATACCAAGAAGCATGCTAGATAGGATATAATATTTTTATAAACATTTCAATCCATATGATGCAACTATTGATACCAAGCATTGGGTGTCCTTTTTCTTGGAAATGTACAATGAAGAATGTTATTTTGAAATACCTCTGGATAGCTTAATTTTATAGTTTCAATTAATGGCATTGTCAACTCCATTTTGGGTTGATCCCAATAGATCTCTCCCTTATAAGATAGCTTTGAATTTTTTAAAATGGCATTTGAAGTCACACGATAGAATATACTTTCAAAATTTGATGCATCCAAAGCAGAGAAGAAACATGTCTAGGTGGTGGCAATGTATGACAATGAAGTTTTTTCTCAAAAGGTGCTTGAAGAGGAAGTGGCCATGCTAAAGCAACAAATAAAAGAAGCCACAACATCCAAAGTAAAAATGTTAAATGTATGTAAAATTATTTTTGGCCAAGAATTGACACTGGTAGATGGGATCCCTTTGGAGGGAGAATCTATTGATAAGTTGGGAACCATCTTAAATCTTATCTTAAGTTAGTGTAATGAACAACCCATGCCTAGGAATGAATCATTATGGGTGGTTGAGTAACTTACAAAAGCAATATATGTCTGTAAATGTACCCTCAAAAGATTTGGGGAAGTAATCCCCATCTTGGATGAGATTTTTGAGAAACTAGCATGATCCAATAAAATTTTGGAGGCCCATCTCAATGTAGAAGAGTCTCAATGATAGCAATTAGTGGATGTTACCCTTTTAATTACAGACTGGACTGAGTGAACTAAGGCATTTAAGCATGTCAAGACTATGGAAGAAATATAAACACACATTAACAACAAATAAATTCAAAGTTTACATCTCTTTGAGGATAGGTTGTACATGAAGTCACTTCACTTGAATAAGTCTAAAAGGATGCTACTACATCCCTCAACTAATTGATTAATAAGGCAAGTGAGTGTGCTAATCAACTTGAGGAGTTGAAAAATTTGAAGGTGATGATCGAGGAAATAATATCCAAGTTGTTTGACACCTTATCACATTGGGATGGTGTTAAAAAATAGATTGAATAAATTGGGCCTAAATTTTTGGCTAAGGTCAAGATCGAGACTTAGTCTGAGATGGACTAATAAGAGCATAGTGTGGGGTGATGTTGGACCCTAAATTTTTACTAAGTATTTTGGATTTTGGTGAAGAACTAGCATGACATAAGAGGAGCATGGCACAAGAAGACCATATCATGAACTATCATGACATAAGAAGACCATGGTGTAGAACTAAGACAGAGCGAAAGGACAATAGCATGGGAGATAATATCATGCAAAGACCTAGTCAAAGACATAACATAATTATGAATAAATTGAAATCATATGACTCAATACAATAGAAAAAGACTTGGGGAGTATGAGGGAAATAAGAAATGGTTGAGGAGTGATTCTCAAGGATAAACTATAATTTAATCTTCACACAAGTTTCACACTTTATCACATTAGGATGGTGTTAAAAAATAGATTAAATAAATTGGGATTAAATTTTTGGCTAAGGTCAAGACTGAGACTTAGTCCAAGATGGACAAGAGCATAATGTAGGGTGATGTTAGACCCAAAATTTTATTAAGTATTTTGGATTTTGGAGTAGAACTAGCATGATGTAAGAGAATTAAGGCATAGGAAGACCATGGCATAGAAATAACATGGCATAAAAAGATAATGGTGAAAAACTAGCACAGAGTGAAAGGACAATGGCATTGGAGATAACAACATGCAAAGACCCAGTCAAAGGTGGAACATAATTGAATAGATTGGTTGTGATGGTGTTAAAAAATAGATTGAATAAATTGGGCTTAAATTTTTGGCTAAGGTCACGACTGATAATTAGTCCAAGATGGACTAAGAACATAGTGTTAAAAAATAGATTGAATAAATTAGGCCTAAATTTTAAATAAATTGGGCCTAAATTTTTGGCTAAGGTCGAGACCAAGACTTAGTTTGAGATGGACTAAAAGCATAGTGTGGGGTGATGTTGGACCTCAAAATTTTACTAAGTATTTTCGCTTTTGGTACAGAACCATCATGACGTAAGAGGAGCATGGCACAAGAAGACCATGTCATATAACTAGCATGGCATAAGGAGACCATGGTGCAGAACTAGCATAGAGAAAAAGGACAATAGCATGGGAGATAATAGCATGCAAAGACCCAGTCAAAGACATAACATAATTATGAAGAACCTAAAATCATAGGACTCGGTACAATATCAAAAGACTTAGGGAATGTGAGGGAAATGGGAAACGATTGAGGAGCGATTCTCAAGGACAAATTAGATTTTAATCATCATATAAGTTTCACATTAGCCCACACAAAGAAGGACATTTGGCAGTAAGGATATAGTATTAAATAAGAATATAAGGGGCATGAAGGCTAGGTCCTTAAGAGAAAACAAGTAAATGACTATCATGACTCTTAGTCTACTGGAGATCATTGGCCAACCACCTAATTAGCATTAATAATGTAACTATTTCATCAAGGAAAAACAAGTATAAATACCCTTATGTAGAGATGTGTATGGTGACTAAATATTAGTATTATGTAATAAATCATTATGGTAATAGTAGAATTACAAAATTTACAATCACAATCATGTGTTATCTTTAGTTTATTGAGTAACAAGTGGTTTACATTGAGTAATATGTGGTTTATAATTGACTATGAGATTTATAGAATATGCATTATAAAATCTTGGATAATCAACACTTTGAAATTCATGGCACTTATCTTTGTGTTTTTATTTATTTGCATTGATGATAAAAGGTACACAGTCATGTATTTCCTTTTATTTATAATCACTAATTAGATATATGAAAAAACTTAAGTATATCATAAGTGTGTTACTGCACAACATAATCCACAAGAACCAATTTCTTGTTATGTGCTTCGGGTGAGCATGAAAGAACTTAGTCTTGCATGAAAAGCCAGTGCATAATATTGTTGGGACTAGGCACTTTAGTTTCTTAAGGAAAACATTATATAAAATTATCCAACATTGCCTTATATTTATCTTTAGGCCTCTTATGTAGATTAACTTCAGTTATTATACTTAATGAAATAGTCAAAGAAAGGAGACAGTTAAAATGCATTGATTACAAGAAGTGATGGTCAAAGAGAGGGGGTAGTAAATACAAGTTACCCCTTTGAGTCTATAAAAAAAATTTAAGGACTCATTTTAAAATTTATCTTTGATTTCATTAAGATTTTACAAAGCTAAAGATCGAACTGAGTTCAGGTAATTCTAGGACAAGTGTAGAGCATCAAATTCACATTCATTGGATATTAAGAAGGATCTAATATGAATAACAAAATAGGAATTAGATAACCTTGAAGCACGTAGGAGAAAATTGGTAGTTGAAGGTTGCAGAGGTCAGTGTCTACCATTAACGAGCATTGAAGAATGAAAGTTGAGTCATTTCTATTGTAAACACATATTCCTTTGGAATGTTCAATAGTCATGCCTCAACCTTTGAGCTCCATAAAGGGTGATACAGTCTAATAAGAAGGCCCAAATAAGTGATCCACTACTAAACATTCAAGAGGAGGAAGAACCATGTGTTGGGGGGGAAGCATTATTGAATAAAAAGGAAACACCTAAGGAATAGAGGGAGCACACAGAAGGCAAAGGGTTCATAATGGCATGATAGACAAACAAGAAGAAACAAATACTTCCACCTTTGCCATTGATGATATAAGAGATATAGTACCCAAAAATGGTGTTGTGTGCATAAAATTAGGTGTCAAAAGTACCCTCCTATATCATATTTGACTATAACCACCACCAACTAGGAAATGAGGTTGAACTATAGAAAGACTATTGGGTTGAGCACCAAAACAGCAAGAGTGAGTTGGTGTATGACCTAAATAATTTCAATTCCTTGCACTCTATAGGGATTTTCCAGTTATTTAACCTTCCATATTTTGGAAAATTATTGGAAGCAATAAAATTCCTAGTTTTGCACATCCATGAGGACTATATCTATTTTATTGGGTGTCACATGAAGATTATACCTAAAATAATAAGCAAGGTGTCATGATTGTAATGATTCAATGTAGATGTTGAATTTGATTTAGAAGACTTGAATGAGATAGAGAAGACCACAATAGTGATGGAGCACTAGAAGCATGGCCCTTCTATGCACATTAAGAACTTGTAAGATCCTACCCTCTGGGTAATAGTGTATGTCATTATGACCAAGATATATAGTATGTATTTATGGAAAGATGTGGACATGGCTCACCTATTCATCATCCACTAAGTAACTGAGGGACTAAAATACAATTGGGCAATATATTTTTCCAACAAAATCATACTAGATGTGGAGAGGACCCATCGAATACCAGGCCATAGGTTCCCATGGGGGGTATTTCTTTTATTAATAGTGTTTGATGAAATTGATGTACTTGATTACACCTTTAGTGATCTAAAGTTGGCATACCCACCATAGCACAAGTCCCCTGTAGAGTGCTACAAGGCATTTACATGCCCCAGTTATATCACTCTGATGTTCAAAATCAAGATGAATTCATGGTATGATGGAATGAATGAGGCCTTTGGAAATGAGTGATGCATTCCTAAGGACTTGCCCATCTAGGTTGGTGAGTAATCCCAATTTGTTATGAAATAACATATTCCTCTAGCCCATATTAAAATCGCCCCCTTATGGAGAAATTTCATATTAGTTAAAGCTTCCATATGCCTTCATAGTGTGGTAGCTCATCAATTCGGTAAACCACATATATGATGCACAACCCCTCACCCTAAAATATAACTTAATTGACTTGGATATTCACACTCTCTAATATATATATATATATATATATATATATATATATATATATATATATATATATATATATATGTTACTCTGGCAAGAATCTATATAGGTAAAAGCAAACCATGGTCAGAGAAACTATTCATAATTTATTTTATATTCTATGACCCCAAAATTTTTTTTGAGAGGCATAGAACATGTATGAGAAAATCTTCCACTTGTACCACCATCTGATAAGAAGAAGTGATCTAAGCATGATGCCAGCATAAGTTCATGGCTAAAACCACCAAAATGGAAAATGACTACCTAGGCAACACCACTAAGGGTTTCATCAGCAAGGGCCTCCCCACCAAGGGATTCTCCACCAAGGGCATCACTACTAAGGGCTTATCCTAAATAAAATTCACTAGAAAGATAATTTGAGGGTTCAGTGCCATTACCCCCAACCAATCCATTAGATTAGGAAGAGCCTATGGGTCACAAGGAAGAACTTGAGGAGTCTAACACAGAAAAGATACCCTCCCTAATGCAAGAGGAAGAGACCACCCTTGATGATGTTCAATTAAATATTGAAGATCCACTTGGTGAAGAGGGGGATGCTTTTGACATAGAACAAATGAGTGGCACGGATATTGATATCACTTCTTTGGTTTTAGATATGGATGTCAAGATCCTTGAGTGGGATCCCTTCAAACGGAAACATATAACTAACTTTGATGTTCAACCATTTTTGGTTGACCCGACCACCAACTTGCATGATAAATGACAAATAATCATGCCAAATAGAATGATATATTTATATAAACATTTCCATCCACATGATTCAAATATTGATACTAGGCATCAGGTGTCCATTTTCTTGGAAATATACAATGAAGAATGTCATTTTGAAATACCTCTAGATAGCTTAATTTTATATTTTCAAGTAATAGTGTTGCCCAATCTAGTTTGGGTTGATCCCTAGGTGATCTCTCCCTTACAATCTAGCTCCAAATTTTTAAAAATGGCCTTTGAAGTCATGTGATAGAATATAATTTAAGATTCTAATGCATGTAAAGAAGAGAAGAAACATCACCAAGTAGTGGCAATGTATGATAAGGAAGTTGTTTCTTGGAAGGTACTTGAAGAGGAAGTGGCCATGTTGAAGTAACAAATAGAATAAATCACAATAGCCAAAGTAAAAATGTTGAATTTATGTAAAACTATTTTTGGCCAAGAACTAACATTGGAAGATGGGGTCCCTTTATAGGGATAATCGATTGATAAATTAGGAAGCCTTGTAAATCTTCTATTAAAGCAGTGTAAGGAACAACATGTGACTAAGAATGAAGCATTATGGGTGGATAAACAATTTTAAAAAGTAGTAAAAGTGTACAGATTCACCATAAAAATATTTAGGTAAGTAATCCCCATCTTGAATGGGATTTTTAAGAAATTGGCATGGCCTAATAAAATTTTAGAGGTTCACCTCAATGCAGAAGAGTCTCAATGATAGTAAATGGTTGATGCCACCCTTTTAATAAAATATTGAAACAAGTGCACTAAGGAATTTAAGGATGTTGAGACTATGGAAGAATTATAAATGTGCATCAGTAACAAACAAATTCCAATTTTATAGCTCTCTAAGGATAGGTTGTACATGAAGTCACTTCACTTTAAAAATTCCAGAATGATGCTACTACATCCCTCAACCAATTGGTTAATAAGGCAAACAAGTGTATTGATCAGCTCTAAGAGATGAAAAAGTCAAAGGTAACGATCAAATAAATAACCTCCAAGCTGCTTGACACCTTATCACATTGGGATAGTGTTAAAAAAATAGATTAAACAAATTGGGCTTGAATTTTTGGTTGAGGTCAAGATCGATACTTAGTTTAGGATGGACTAAGAGCATAGTGTGGGGTGATGTTAGACCTCAAATTTTGACTAAGTATTTTGTATTTTATCATAGAACTAGCATGGTATAAGAGGAGCATGGTGTAGGAAGACCATGGCATGGAACTAGCATGGCACAAGAATACCATGTTGTAAAACTAGTGTAGAACAAAAGGACAATGGTGTGGGAGATAACAGCACAAGAAGACCCAGTCAAAGATGGAAGATAACTATGGAGAACCTAAGATCATAGGACTTGGTACAATAATGAAAGACTTAGAGAGTATGAGGGAAGCAATAAATTATTGAGAAGTGATTCTTAAGGACAAACTAGACTTTAATCATCACACGAGTTCCACAACAACCTACACAAAGAAGGACATTTGGCAACAAGGATCTAGCATCGAACAAGAATATAAGGGGTATAAAGGCCTAGGTCCTTACGATAAAATAGGTAAATGACTACCACTAATCTTAGTCTACTAGATGTCATTGGCCAATCACCTAATTGGCATTAATAATGTAACTACTTGGTCAAGGAAAAATAAGTATAAATACCCCTATGTAGAGATGCGTAAGGTGACTAATTATTGGCATTGTGTAACAAATATTTATGGTAATAGTAAAATTATATAAGTTACAATCATAATCTAGTGTTATGATTTAGTTGATTGATAGTTAAAGCATTAAGTAATAATGGGTTTGCATTAATTAATATGTGGCTTATAATTGACTATGAGATTTATAAAATATGCATTGTATGAGCTTGCGTAATCAACACTTTGAACTTCATGGCACTTATCTTCATGTTTTTATTTTTTTTCACTAATGAGACAAGGTCCACATTCATGTATTTCCTTTTATATGTAATCATTAATTAGATATATGAACAAACTCAAGTATATAATAAGTGTGTTACTACACAACATAACCCATAGGAACCGATTTCTTGTTGTGTGTTTCGGGTGAGCATGTATGAACTTAGTCTTGCATGAAAATCCAATGCATAAGCTTGTTTGGACTAGACACTTTAGTTCCTTAAGGAAAATGTGATATAAAATTACCCAACACCACCTTATATTTATTTCTAGGCCTCTTACGCAAATCAACTTCAACTATTACAGTTGAGGGAACAAGGGTGGTAGAATCCATAAGGACCAATTGAGGAATCTACTGGGTAACCACATGTGTATTTGGAATGTCTTGAGATGATTAAGATATACACATAGGTGAAATTATTACTATATCTACATCCACACTTTTTAATATCAAGGAACCTATAAGTATTGGGACCTAGGGTTGAATGAGTGGAGGAGCCATAGAGAGCCTTACTTGTAGGATAGATGATGCAGATGGAAATGAGGAGGTGAGGATGATGTGCATGACTAAGGCTAAATTAACTTGGGTGAATTAATAAGGGTTTAAAATATGGAAGAGGGTAGGTACCACCTTAAAAAACTATTAGAGGATTAGGAAACCAGGTGGTGTCATGAAAGACTACTAAAGAGTGGAGGGAGTATGGAAAGGGATCTATATAGGTGTCAATTATTGGTCCTTCCTTGAGATTATCTCTAGTCTAATACTAATGTCAACACTAAGTGATTAATAAACATGAGTTTGAGCTACTTGGATTGGATTCACTTAAGGTCAGGTCACCTGGGATTGAACTACCTAAGGCCAAGCTACTTGAACCATAGGGCTGGTGGAGGTAGAGCCGAGGGATGAGGGGTAGGATATCTAGGAGGGGAAGCTATAGGGACAACCTATATAATTCTCCTTTAAATATGGGTGGAGTCATCTAAATATCATTGTTGAGATGGGCTAACATGGAACAGGAAAGGCTAGGCTAGCCAGATGGCCTAGGCTGAGCCTACTTTATTTTCTTCTTCGGAGCCTCAATCTTGATGAATGCCTTTTGATCATCAATTAGATTTAGGTAGAGATCATTATCATCCTCAAGTTTATGGCCATAATTTAGTTTAATACATATGCTAAAATAAAATAACTCTTACGAATAATAGAAACACAGAAAGCTTATATTGATCGTAGGCCACTTTAAGGGGGCAACCTCCTTTGAGCAAGCTCAATACAATAAATTCATGGATGCCTTCATTGGGTCTCAACACTTACTTATATAATAACTCTATTCTAACAACTACTACTTCCCTTGTATGTGGCATAATTCAAATATGCTCTAAGGGACAACTTACAAAACATATACGTCCATAGCAATTATTACACTAATACTGTAAAGAGAAGGGTAAGGCACGGGTTCCTAACATCCCATCCCCCTTATAAAAATCTTTGCCCTCAAAGCTTTAGATGTGGGAATTATTGTTGAATCTGGAAGAGTGGTTCCCATATTGCATCTTTTGGTTGCATGTCGTGCCATTGGATTAAGACCTTTGTGATGGAGCAGGATCAAAGTTGGCGGGTGAGCCTATCCAGGATTGCTTTTGGCTCGAGAAGGGTGGAGCCCTCATTATCAAGTGCTATTAAAACTATCTACACTCAGAGGTTAGATCCAAGAAATTGCTTCAAATAGGAGACATGAAAGATGGGATGAACTTGGGAGGAAGGTGGAAGCTCTAACTTATAAGCAACTGACCCAATCTTCTGGAGAACCTTATATGGCCCATAAAACTTTGGAGCAAGATTTTGGTGCCCTTTTAGTTTCAGTGATGTTTGCTTGTATGGATACAGATGAAGAAATACCATATCACCAGGTTGAAAGGTACATTCATAGCAGTGATAATTAGCCTATTACTTCATTCATTTATGTGCCATGTGGAGATTTTCCCACAAGGTGGGGAGAATCTGATCCTAATTTCAGAGAGTAGTGTCAACTAATTGAATTGGCAAGCTAACAGGATTATATGGAAGAAGTGGTGGTGGTGCTTGACCATAAACTACTTCATAGGGAGTCATTTTGGTGAAAGTGTGGTATGAGGTATTGTACCACCATTCAGCTAGGGGAAGCCACTTGGCCCATTGATGTTGTTGTTCTGAAGCAAAGCAATGAAGGAAGGTCTCCAAGCATTTGTTGACTATTTATGTCTGGCCATCTGTTTGTGGGTATTACCTAGAGCTCATTCTCAACTATGTGTGTGTGTGATGAAATAGTTTCATCCAAAAATGGCTAGTGAAAGTGGCATCATGATCTAAGACAATTGAATAAGGAATGCCATGAAGATGGAAGATTTGATCCAAGAAAACCTGTGTGACTGTGGAGGCTATGTACGGGTGGCTGAGTGCACAAAAATGACTATATTTAGAGAGGTGTTGACTACAACTAGGATCACTATCTTTCCCCCAGATTTAGGGAGGCCCTCAATGAAATCCATGGAAATATCTATCCATATCCTAGTAGGAATGAGCAAAGGCTTGAGAAAAATGGGAGTCAATGTGGTTTCACCTTTGTTTCATTGGCAGGTATCACATTTAGCCACCATCTGTTTAATTTCAGCTTTCATGCCTTTCCAAAAGAAGTGTCAATGTGCCCGCTCATATGTTTTGAGAAATCCTAAGTGCCCTATTGAGGGGGAAGCATGGATTTCATAGAAGATGGCTTGATGCAGGTCTAGACTTTGGGAAAGCACTAGACAACCCTTGTATCATAGAGAGGCACCGTCCCATGAATAATACGATACTGTAGAGGGGTTAGTGGCTAATTGATGAATGAGGTGGCATAAGGAGGGATCATTTACATACCCTTGTTGGATAGATTCCAACCATTTCAAAAATTTCATGGATATGGTAAAGAGGGAAGGCTGGTCCTCGAAGTTTCTTGAGAGAGCATCAACCACAACATTGTCTTTTCCCTTCTTATAGGTGATCTCATAATCATAACCCATGAGTTTGCTGACCCACTTCTACTAAGCTAGGGATGAGACCCACTATTCCAAGAAATATTTCAAATTCTGATGATTAATTTTGATGCAAAAATGATTTCCCAGTAAGTAGGGTCTCCATTTTTGTACTGCATGTAAAATTGCCATCATTTCCTTTTCATATGTAGACAAAGCTAAATTATGGCCAGAAAGGGATTTACTAGTGAAGGCAATTGGTTAGCCCTCTTAGAGAATAATAGCACCCAAGCTGATGCAACTAGCATCACTTTTGATGGTGAATGTTTTGGTGAAGTCTGGCAGTGCCAAAACTGGTCTGCTACACATAGCCTGTTTGAGTTTGACGAATGCCTGATCAGTTGTTGCACCCTAGGTGAAAGTATCCTTCTTCAATAAGGAAGTCAAAGGAGCCGTGATCTTTCCATAATCTTTGAAAAAATTTTGATAGTATCCTGTCATGCCTAAGAAACCATGAAGGCTCTTGAGGGTGGGTGGTTGAGGCCAATTCTGCATAACATTGATTTTTTTAGGTCCATGCGAACCCCATTGGCTGAAACAATGTGCCCTAGATAGTCGATTTCCTCTTGACTGAATGAACACTTGGATTTCTTGGCACATAATTGATTGTCTGCTAACAATTGTAATGCCCTATAAATATGTTGTAGATGCTCGGCCCATGTGCGACTGTAGATCAAAATGTCATCAAATTAAACTAAAAAAATTGATAGAGAAAAGGTTGAAAGATTTTATTCATGAGTGCTTGAAAAGTGGAAGGGGAATTTGTAAGGACAAATGGCATGACAAGGAACTCATAGTGGCCTTCATGCGTATGGAAGGCTTTCTTGGAAATGTCATTAGGATGCACTTGGATTTGATGATAGCCAGAACACAGATCCAACTTGGAGAAGATTTGGCACCATGGAGCTCATCAAGAAGCTCATCGATGATAAGAATTGGGAATTTATCCTTGTTAGTGAGATTGGTTAAGGGCTCAAAATTTAATGCAAAGGCACCATGACCCATATTTTTTGTGGAAAAGAAGCACTGGGGAGGAATATGGGCTGGTACTAGGGTGAATAACTCCAGACTTGAGGAGTTCCTGGACTAAGTTTTCAATTTCAGTCTTTTACAGATGGGGGTAATGGTATGGCCGGATGTTGGGTGGGATGCTTTTGAGAAGGAGAGGAATGTGGTGATCTTTAGAGTGTGAAGGGGGAAAAGCTATTGGTTCTAAAAAAATGGTAGCATGCTTGTCGAGTATGGCTTGTAAATCTGTAGGGTGGTTAGTAGTAGCGGGGAACTAGAGTTGAATGAAATGCAGCTGTGCAATGACCCCATGTGAGCCTTTCTTCAAAAGTTTTTCCATGTGATGAGAACTGATGATGCTATCAAATCTTGGTAATAACCCTTTTAAGGTGTGCTTTTGACCATTATCTGTGAACTGCATCCAAATCTCAGATAAGTCCCATAAAATAGGTCCTAATGTGTGAAGCCACTGTGCCCCTAAAACCACATCACACCCTCCTAAAGGTAGGGCAAACATATCAGAGTGAAAATTATAATCACCCATTGCAATACACACATTTTGACACTTCCATTTACAATCATGACTTCAAATCTAGAACAAGGGTATACAAAGCAGTTTGCTGCCTTAGCAATGTGAGGATCGATGAAATTGTGAATCTTGCCCGAGTCAATGAGGATTGTGAGAGGGATATTTTTGAATCACCATTTGACCTTCATGGTTTGGGGAGTGGTGTCACTTTCTAGTGCATGCACTGAGATCTCAGGTTGAGTCTCTTAAACCACTAGGTCCTCTTTAGTGTTGGGTTCTTCTTGAGCATCTTGAAATTCTAGAATATCAAGCTCATTGTCCTGCTCTGGTGGTGACTCCACATCTAGCAAGTAAAGTTTTTGTTGGATGCACTTGTGACCCTTAACCCATTTTTCATCATATTTGTAACATAATCCTTTCTCTTTGTGAGCCCACATCTCTACCTTAGTCAGGCGCTTGATTGGTGTGGTTATGGTTGTCTGCTGATTCACTGTGTTCTTTACTAGTGAAAAGGTGGGAGGTCGATGTTGTGTGGAGAGTTTATCTTCTACTAAATTAGCCAGACCCAAAGCATCCATCATATTTTCAGGTTAAAAAATTTTTACCTCTAAGTGAATCAACTCTCTGAGGCCACTAACAAAGCAACTTTTGAAGAAGTCATCTGACAACCCTTCAATGTGATTAGCGAGTTTTTCAAATTCAATCTAATATTCATGAACATTACCTATTTGATAGAGTTTGGTGAGATCTCCTATGAAATCCTCAAATATTGAGGGACCAAACCTACCTAGAATTAAGGATGTAAAATTTGACCAATCGGGTTCATCATTTGTCTTGAGATACCAATGGTATCACTGAAGTGCTTCTTGTTCCAGATGAAAGGAAGCAATTGGGACTATATTTGTAGAATAAGTATTGTGGAGGTTGAAGAATTGTTTAGCTTGATATATCCATCTTGTAAGATCTGTACCATTAAGCTGTGGAAAGTCTAACTTAGGTCCATGTGAGAAGTTGGAAGCAAAGGAGCGATTCTCTAAAGAATACTCCTCCTTCTACACTATGTTGAGCAAGATACTATTTTTTTAATTCAATCCTCACATCATATCGATTAACTCTGTAACCTAAGATTTTAATGTGGTGATTTCTTCCTCCATGATTTTTGTGCCTACATGAGTGGTGACCATAACTAGTTGTTAATAGCCGAGGATCCTTCGTGGTGATTTTTTTTGCTGCTATTTTTTTTACTACTACTTCAAAAATGGATTGTCTGCAACTATGTGGTTGGAAATATCCTCAACTATGGATATACTTTTGTTTGCTCTTTGAACCTGATAAGTTGGATATGGACCCCAAGTTTGTTTGGCTACCTAAAGGATTTTTTAAAATTCTCTCTAGCCATCAAAGCTGTCTGATTGAGTACCGCTCTCTAAAAATTTTTGGCCACAGGTTTACCCCTTAACGATAGTGTTTGGTTTACCTTACGGGTGGGAACTAGTCAATCGAGATGGGGTCATTGCCCTTTTAACTAGCAGGTCCTCTCAATGGGCTAGCTACTTCAAGGTTCCTATGGTACTCCTCATAATGATTTTTAGGGCTTATGCCCAAACACTTCCCACAGTTAAGTAGATAGGTATTTACCCAATCTAAAATGATGGAACCTACAATGAAAAAAATTCTTGCCAAAAATGGCGCAGCTCCTAAAAAGCCCTACTTCAAAAAAAAATTGCTCCAAATCTACCCATAAAGCCAAGAAAGTGCTCTGATACCAGATGTTATGAACTGCTACACCAAAACCTTGAGGCATTAGTGAAGTCTACCCACCAGGACCATAACATGTTACTACTCTTCTGAAGCTTTAGACGTCGGGCTTGCTTTGTGCACGTACATGAGATCACCCCCGTGTATGAGCCCTGGCCAAACATTGCAATACCGGTGTACCCCACCTGCTCTATGATTTGAACCTAGGTGGAGGCTTTGATACCAGATGAGAAGAACCTCCTACAATAGATTACCTCCTACAACATATTTAATCAAAATATGAAAAAATAAAATAACTCTTATGAATAACAGAAACACAAAAAGCTTATATTAATCACATGCCACTTCGAAGGGGCAACCTCCTTTGAGCAAGATCAATACAATAAATTTGTGGATGCCTTCATTGGCCCTCAACACTTACTTATATAATAACTCTATTCTAACAACTACTACTTCCCTTGTATGTGGGATAATTCAAATATGCTCTAAGGGATGACTTACAAAGCATATACGTCCATAGAAATTATTACACTAATACTACAAAGATAAGGGTAAGGCATGGGTTCCTAATAGATATTTGGCTAGTTGATCTCATCTAACACCATATGGGTCCTAGTACTTATGATCCACCCTACCTAGGGCAAGGGAGTCCCTTTCTATCACCATCTTATACATATGGGGTAAGGATTCGTTAACATGGTGACAAATGGTGATCAAGAGGGGCAGACATGCCTTTTGATGGTGGATGATGTAGTGCCTAAAGATGCCTTCCACCAGCTGGTATATAATTTCTTGCTCTGTTAGGTGATCCAGGACATGATAGGGTAGGTGAAGAGGAGTCTTGAGAGTTTCTACCACCTAAATGATCATATCCTCCCTATAATAGAAATAGTCCCCAATGGAAGTGAGAGACTCACTAATTTATTCAATAATAGAGGAATGGGTGCTTTGTTGATGTCCATGTAGACCATCAGGTAGAAGGACTCGCATATATCCTAGATGTGATTTTAATAGTGGTGGCCATATAATTTGTAGAAAATTATGTGGACCACCATGCCCGTAGGAACCCATGTTGGAAAATTAGAAGGATTGAATGTTGAGCATATTTAGACCACATCTACCAAGTAGCTTATCATGTAGAACTTGCCTCCTCTATGGTCATATCCCACTGCTTTGATCATATTGAAATTGATTACCCCTCCAAGGTTAGGGACTTGCTCACCTTAAAGGATTATGTGAAGCAAGGGAATCTATAGGAGGTTGACATGCAGATAATCACCCTCCATAAATAATTGATTGAGAAAGATCATACTGATGTGGATTCCCTCTTTGAATGTTTATATAGTATGTGCATTCACATCCATCTTGTTAACCCACTTTGCATCAAGTTTCTTTGCCTAGTCTTTTAGGATGTCATAAATCTATTGAGAGTTGGTCCATGTGGTCACCATAGTTTATTCATAGGTGAGTGTCTACTCTGAGAGGTTTTATTAATCCTTTAAGGGGGCTCTTGAGATGTATGTGATCTAATTCTAGGAGTTCATATAATAGATCATGTCATGGATACCATCATATTCCCGCTTTTTCATGAGTAATAATTTGGTGATTAATTCAGTGTAGGGAAAGAGCTCTGGTTTGGATGTGGCTTGGTACAGCCTTCACTTCTTATATACCTAAAGGGAATATTAAAAATCAACCTCATATTCATCTTCATTACTTGAGGATTTGGGCACCAAGTTGATGGATTTAGACATCTTATTGTAGTGTTTAAAACATTTCAATCCATCTGAGAAAGTTATGCCTCTATACTCTGGCTCAATTTTGGGGTTTGAGGATGAGGTGACCATTGTATATATGATGGAATTTTGCTATAGTAAACATTAATCAAAGGGAAAACATGGAGGTTAATTGTAGGGGAAGAAATCAAGGAGTAAATTCTAGGAACTAGGAGAAATAACAATTAATGAGTTCACCTTACAGTATTTATAAGGATCCATACACATCTCCTATATTAATGGAATTTGGTGACTCACTTGGTATGAATTTAAATTTGAGTTGGTGACCTAATATTTTCCATTTATTTCCTAATCTATAGATAAATTTTAAAATCATGATCCCTCACCACTTGTTAGATTTAGCGATTACAACATGATGCTCTAATATGTCAAATTGGGGCCTAGTTTCCCACCTAATTAATTCCTAGAGTGTGGTAGGCACACAACCATATCATCTTCAAGGTTTCCCAAGTAATTATTATTTTTTGCCATGTGTACTCTGATAATTGGTTCATGTTGTAATGGCTAACACCTAGGTGTGGCCTAGTGCTTAGAATTTGTATGATTAAGATAAGAAAATATTAGTTGGAGGATGTGTGGCATATTTTGATTAGCTTTCCCACTCTGACTATACAATGTTCTTACCACCCCATGGTTTTTTGGGATTCATTTTAAAATATACACATAAATGTTATGTGGTATGATATGATAAATTAGGCTCCTCTAAACTCTAACATCTCTGTCAATCTAAGAGATTGACAAGCCTGACAATGGGCCATGTGGCACTTTCTTATTCAATTGAACTCTACCATGATCTGACATCTTTTTTAAACCTGGTAGACTGGCACATCTGGCATTGGGGTAAACTCATTGGTTGGACCTTGAAAACTCAAACCTCTAATACATGTGGTGTTCTTCCACTCGGTTGGGATCTATAAAGCTCTAACATTTCTGATAGATCCAAGAAACTAACCATTCTGACTATAGGGTACCCTGATTGGATGGGCTTTGACATCTTTGACACCTTTGTCATAGATCCATTTAGCTTTCCTTTATTTAACCTTTCCCCCTACTAAAATCCAAAAAAAGAGACTAAGTAAAAGTAACATAAACATGATGAATATAAATGCTCACCTAGCTGTCAGCTAAGCTCACTAGGTGCCACGCAGGACTATGAAAGTGTAACACTCTAGGATACTAAGACTTCAAGAACCTCAATATAGGATCAAAACTATATAAAATTTAGTGCATTAAATATTCTAAGTAATAAATCACTTGATTTACTTTAGGGTTCAGCTAGGATTCGATTGTGTTTGCTTTATAGGTCATCAAGGCTATTAACATGGATTAGTTGGCCATTATAATACTCACCACACTCAAGAAAATCAAGGAAAAATAAAAACTCAAAGATTATCTCAGAAAAGAGTTGATCAGAATAGGATAGAAAGTCCAAAAAATTTGAGTTTGGTAAGTTTAAAGAGGGGTCCCCTATTTATATGAAAAAGGAAGTGTGTTGGCCACAAAAAAATGTTGACTTCTATGGTGAAAGTGGTGGTAAGCACTTATAATGCAAGTTGATAATCTTCATCCCTACACAAAATAGACTACAAGGAAATATTTAGACATATCAGGAAAAAGAAGGCACTAAAGTCATGGATAACAAGTGACATACTAATATTTATTCCCACACAATACCATTAGTGTGTGAGAGGTTAAATGTTCTCTATTGATTAAATTTTAGATTTCTCTTAAATAAGTTGAAGTTAGGATAGGCATTATATCTCCTCAAAGGGCATTCTTGGTTAAATGGCTTAGAGGGGAATGATATGGGCATTACTCTACTACCAACCAATTATCTATATCCCTAATAGAGATACCTATGGTCCCATTCAAGGCCTTTTTCCACTACCAGCTAGGGCAAAAAGCCTACATGGAGGTTTCCTAAATAACCCTTTTGAGGAAGACTCAAAATTTAGATTCTATATGTTTTTATAGTCTCCTTTCAAAGTTTTCTTATGAAGATATTTGTTAGCTATATCTGTTTAGCGTTTGGGACCAAGCCAATGATGATGGGGTGCTTGTAAAACTCTAAATACCTAGTCGATCTCATATTGGTTTGGTGATCTCAATTTTCATCATGATGTTCTTATTAAGTGTAGCTTGATGGTTTTTGTCAGGAAATAGGGTTGTAAAATTCACTTATTTCATTATGAATCATCACCCTCCAAGATATGAAATGTAAAATATTTACTTACAACTTTTGACTTTCCTAAAATGAAACCTCACTTTTGGTATTCTAAATATTAATTATACCTCACAATATTCAGTCACCATTTAGAGTTGTAAATTTTTGAGAGTTTGTTAAAGGAATTTTCTAGTTCTTCTCACCACCTTAGTTTCAATTGAAAGATAGATTTGGGGTATGGATATTAGGATAAGAACACCATAGGAACACAACAACACAACAAAAGTAAACACACAATAGAAAAAAGCACACAACTAAAATAAAATAGTCTAATATATACATTACCACCCTTATCGGGATTACTCTATAATTAAATTTGAAGGGGTAGTCGATAAGTAATGTTTTTGGAGATTTCCTTTCACTGGTAGTAGGAGGTCTCTACTTTCAAGGTCCTTAAGGGAAAAATAATTTTGGCCAAGTATCTCAACTATTTGGTAATGGCCAATCTAAAAGGGATCGAACTTGGAGTATTATCCCTTTTTTCATGAACTTTATCCCATAGTAATACCAAAATAGAGATCCCAAAAAAATTAACCTTAGCCTTTTTATTGAACCATTGATTGATAGTGCTCTGATGCCTGCTAAAATTTAATAAGGCCTCATCTTGGGATTCTTCTAACTAGACAATGTCCAAGAGCCTAGATTTCACTTTGTCATTGTGCTCCATATAATGTTGCATGAACTTGTATGTAGGTAGTTTGAGTATAACTAGGAGAATTTGATCCAATACATAGACTAGTATAAATGGTGAGATTTTGAGAACTTGTTTATACTTGGTCCAGTCAACCCATAGAGAAAATTTATGGAGTGAATTTCATTCATAAGGTTTCTTTTTTGTATATTTTTTTATGGCACCGATTAGGTTCTTGTTCATCAATTATGCCATTCCATTCCCTTATAGGTAGTAATTGGATGATAATTTCAAGGTGACCCTTTCATATTACACCCACTCCATGAACTCAATGGTTTGGAATTTAGGACCATTATCACACACTAATGAAACTAGGGTTTTGAATTGAGTGGTTATATTACTCTCTATGAATTTGATGACTTCAGCAGTTGTGCTCTTTTTTGTTGTCACTATCTTAGTCTATCTCATGTAGTAATATGTATTTATAAGCACAAAATTATGGTTAAGTGATGAATTGGGGTTGATTAATCCCATGAAATCTAACCCCCATTGGGAAAATGGCATCATTTTTATAATTGGATGTAATGGCATTGACATATGGGGCTCTTTTTTGGTGAAGGTTTGACATTGATGGTAGGTTTGGGCATGGGTGTGGACGTATTTGAATATGATAAGATAGTAGTATCTTCCTTGGAGTATATTATGTTTCATCATAATCATTTTATGGTGTCAAACTTCTAGCTTCATATGGAAGTTTTCCATGACTTCTCTAGCTTCCATTTGTGATAAGCATCTAAGATAGATGCCCTCATTATTCCTCTTGAAGAGAACTCCTTTTTTCAGCATATAATGTGTTGTATTCAATCTAAGGTATCTCTTATACATTTTATTTATCCTAAGAGGTGTGTTATCATAGAGTAGGTAATGTATTATTGGGGCATACTAATCCTATTGTGGTACTAGCTCCTGGTCCAATTAGTGCATAGTGATCCTTTGATTGATTTTGGTTATCAACTAGGTTAGACCCTACCCCTAAAAACCTTGGTAGGTTAGATTTATAAATTAATATTCTTATATAGTTTTTATCCATCTGCCTTTGCATTCACCCAATTCATTATGTCCCAACATTTGCTTGATATCTAGGTCTGGGATATTTGCATGCACCTTATTCTTAAGGATGTAGTGCCTAAATTTCTTTATAGACTTCACCAATGCATAAATGTGTTTGTCAATAGTGAAATAATTTAATTATACATATTTGATATTGGTTATCATAAAGGCAATAGGATTTTTTCTCTATTCAATCTTTGCATGAGGTAGGCAATGATGGTGTGCTTAGAAGAAAAAGGGTAAATGTATAAATCTTTCATATAGTCTGGACTGATCAGCACCAAGGTCTGCATGATAGCTTATATCTTATAAAGACTTATTTGATTCAACATGGCACTCCACCTTTGCATCCTATTTCAACATAACATTAATGGGTTTTAAAATTATGGAAAATCTATAAATGCACTTGCAAACAATATTAATTTTCCTAAATAAGGACTTTAATTCTTTCTTACTATTAAGGAAAGGTAAGTTTGAAATCATGTCATCTCTTTCTGGATCAATTTTAATACCTTATTATGTGATGATATGACTGAGAAGATTACCTTCAGTGATAATAAACACACTCTTCTTTGGGTTTAGATAAATGACATACCTTTTTCACCTTTCAAATACTTTTTATAAGTGACGTATGTGATTTGATCTATATTTTGAAACATAATCAAGTCATCCATATAAATTATTATGCACTTTGAAATTAATATTTAAAGATAAAAATCCATTACCTTTAAAATTTTACTCCAACACTAATCAACCCAAATGAAATTTTCTTGTAGGCAAATGTACCCCATTTTATGGTGAATGCAGTTTTGACTCGATTTTTTGAATTGACCAAGACCTAGTTATATCCTGAGAGTCCATCCAAGAAAGACATTATGTGGGATCCACTCACCATTTGGATCACTTCATTGAGGGAAGGTAATGGATAGTTGTCTTTATCTAAAGCTCAATTTAGGTTTTAGAAGTCTACGCACAAATGTATTTCCCCATTCTTCTTTAGCATTGGTACTAGGTTGGTTACCTAGGTAGAGTGGTGAATTAGGAAGATTATCCTAGCTGAGAGTAACTTATAAACCTCTTTTTTTAGTAAAGGTTCCATGATTTGATTCACAAGTCTTTGTCTCTACCTAAATGGTTTTGACTTGGTTTAAGAGGAATAGTGTGAGTAATCACCCTCAGGTCAAAGACTTTGAGGCTCCATAAGGCCAATAAATTACATCCTTATATCTTAACAATCACCTTTGTAGCTACTCAAGTTTGAGGTCTATCTAATCAGGACCCACATTAATGGTTTGATGTTTTTCCATAGATCTAAGGTTGATGATTTGATGTTTATGGTTCTCAAACTTGGTTTTCTTCATTTGGGGTGCAGGGTCTAAGGTGTTAAACACTATTTCTAAGGCAAACATCCCTTTTAATATTCTCTATTTACTTCATCAATTACCCAAGCCTCAAATATCCCATAATTTTTAAGGAATTTGATAATTTGGTGATCATCTTCAAATACTTGGAAATTCATCACATTGTCCAAGATGGATGGGCAATGGACTAGTTCCATAGAGAACTCTTGTAAATCAGTGTCATCTAAGGGAGTTAAGTTTGCTACTATGGATGCCATTGAATTGGTAACTTGGTTTTCCTCCTTAGGGATAGGGATGATGTTGAATGCACTAAATATATATATCAAGTCCCAGTACATATGTTTATACCTCGTCAAGAAAGACAACTTAAACTAGAATTTACTCTTAACTTGGTTGACCACCAACTACTTAGAGTCACTAAATACCCTCAGTTATTTTACTTTGTAATTTAATGTGAATTACAACCATAGGATTAAGGCATCAAACTCTACTAGATTATTTTTACTATGGAATTATAATATATATGAAGATAGGTATCTCTCTTCTTGGGGATTTATCAATAGGACACCAACCCCACAACCTTGTTTGGAATGAGCCCCATCAACATAGAGAGAACATAGGCATGGCAAGTCTAGATCATTTTTAGCTTTATCTTTAGTAAGTTTTGTGTTGAGTGTATAAATCCCTAAGACTGAGGATACTAATCTCACTCATTATTACTTGTATTGTACTATGTTATCATTTTTTTCATGTAGGGTTCTCTATCCACTCTGATTTGATTAGCTACCCCTCTCTAAGGTAACCACATATGAGAGAAGTTAGTGGCCATGTACCCATCTAAATTCTTAGACTAATCTCTATCAATGATCATGCCATAAGATTCAAAAATCTATACCACTTTAATTTCTATGAACTATTGATTCCTAGGCTCAAAATCTAGTTGTATGTGGACATTCAGAAGCTCACCCACTACTTTAACCTATGACTTATCTAGTTGAACCACCACCTTATCTAATTTGATAGGAGATAACCCTATCATTTCATAAATGCATGTTGGCATTACATTTGTTGCGGCTCCCAAGTCCACTAAGAAATTGTGTAGGTTCTTTCTAAATAACCTAATAGTCTAGAGGAAATTAGGGACCTAGTTTTTATTCTTATGAATGAGTACATTAGTTTGGGTTATTTTCTATTTAGTTTGGGCATGTTGCATTAGATTTTTAGTTAGGGGTTTTAGAAGAATATCACATTGCTCTATGATCATAAAAATTTCATGAAGGGTGATATTTTATTTAATCTTATTCATATCTTCTACTATATTATATCCCACCTTGTTTTGAACCAGTTGGATCTCTTTAGGAACTTTTGGTTCATGAGGTTTTGGAGGTGGATGGTCATTCCTAGCATGGTGATCTGGTGGGGTTGCATCATTATTTGGAGGAGTTGAATTAGTAAGGGGTTTCTATGGTTGTTATTTACTTAAGGCATAATTTCTCCTTTGGAATTTTTGGAATGGATGAACCTCACTAGTACTCTCTTTTGTCCCATTTTCGTCTTGGCTGAGAAAATCCATAGTTTTTAGCACCATGGTCATGTTAGGGGATCTACCTAAGTTTGATGATTTTTGGTGATTTTGAACCACTTCTTACTCAGTTTATCTCTAGAAGATCTCAAAGGCACTATATAAATCTATATATTCCAACTCCCTATGTGTATTAGTGTTGTGCACTTGGCTCTAGTTAGGTAGAATAATCTCATAAATGTTAACTTTAGGCAACCTATTAGGGGAGGGTACTGGTTGATTATGGGGACAACTATAATTTCTATTTTGTCTTTGGTAGGTAATGTTATTATTTTAACTTTTAGCATTTGAGACACCCATTTAAATTTTTAGACCAAGGAAGTCATTATTTAGTATTTTGATCATTCATTAGATGGCATCCAACTCATTTTTAGTAGACTCCTAAAGTATAGTCTAAGCTTTGTTAGTTGCTACCAATGTCACTTGGTGTTTTAACTAGGGATCCATTTCATGGTTTACTGGGTTAAGAAATCCCAGGTGTTAGTTTAGCATGAGGTGACTCAAAGTAAGCTATTTTATTATGGGTAGTGGCTACAACATTGAAATATTATGGTTCGTATTGGGAAATAAGTTCAATGTAGGCATATGCAGTAGGATATTAGGAATGGGAACCATCATTTGACCCTAAGGGTTTAAATTCATATTGAATTTTATGGCTTTGACATAAGATATGGATAATTAAACTTTGTATGGGTCTAATCTTAAAAACATGTCCATACATGGGTCCAAGGCATTCTTATAAATCTCAAGCACTCGTCAGGCACTAGGCTGGTAAAACATGATAATTTAGCTATACATTTTCTAGAATTTAGCATTGATTTTTTAGATGGGATCACTGGGTTCTTTATTAATGCAAAAAAACTACTATTAGAGGATAATAGGGTCAATAAATTATCCAAATTGGGCCAGGATGTTGAGCATTGTTCCTATTGTTGAGGTTTGGCATTGATGTCAAAGGTTCTTAAGAAAGCTGTTCATGAGGTTATTGAAGAATGTTCTTGTTTGATTACATCATTGAGAGGCATGAAATTAATTGAGGATCATGTAAGGCATGTGATAAATGTGTAGAATCATCAAGGAGTGTTTTAAGGTTAGTTGTCAAGTTTCAAGTGCTTGAGAAGCCTAGTCATGACATAAGTCATAGCATGTAAAGTCCTAATAAGAAGGTTTGAGCATGGTGGCTTGGTGAGATAGATACATAGAGGTATAAGAAGTTGTATTAGGTTTATTGATCATGTATTTGAATCATTATATCACTCATGATTTTCTAAGAGTGAGCCTACAAGTGTAGGACCTACAGACCTAGTATGTAACTAGACCACTTTTAGACCCTAATTGGCCTAATGAAGCATCATGATCTATTGTCAAGTCATATGAAGGATGTTTGAAATTTTTTGAGCATGTTATATGTTTTTTGATCATGTAAGTGAGGTAGAGAGTGCATGTAAAGATGCTTGTAGGTCAGTTTCAAGGCCTAATGTGGTTTGTAGGTCAAGGTATAAGCAAACAAACAGAGAGATGGTGGCCAAATGAGGTATGGGATTCAGTTTTTAAGAAAAGAATAAGCATGTGAGAATTTTTAGCAGTGTCATATATTATTATATATATTTTTACCAATTTTGAGGTCAATGTTTTAAGTTTTAGGCTTTATAAAGGGTTGTAAGCTCTCTCGAGTGCATAGGATGAAGAGTTATCTACCCGAGAAGGTTTTTCACGTGTTTATTGGCATGTGTATCATCTGCATAGGAAATTAATATATTTATGATAAATGGGTAAGGGTCCTATCTCAAATTTATATGCATTAGTTTTTTTAATTAGGGGATAAGCTTTATGAATGATTGTTAACAATGGAAGATGGTTTAAACCCTTAAAGAACCCTAATAGTTACTTGATATGAAAGAAATTATTCTAAAGTGCTCATAATGGATATGTATGGATAGTTTAGTGATTTTATGTTGTATTAAACTCTCCCAAACATCTCCAAGTTTGATTTAGTCTTTAGGTGAGTGAGTGGACCCTATAGGAAAGGCCTTGTTTCTTTGAGATTTGTTATAGTAGTCAAAGTTGACCAGGTCAAATAAGCTAAATGAATGGGGGATAAATTTTGAGACTTGTATTTAATATATATGGTAGTTTTTATATAGGTTATAATCATTGGGTGTGATAAATCAGTCATCTAAGTTGACCAATCGCTAACATACCTAATGGTACAAACAGTGAGAAACCTAGGTAGAAGTGAGTAGATGATTAGGGATGTGTTATCATGGAATAGGGATGAATAAAAGTACATGATGACATTGTTAAATAATTATAATACTTTTTCATTTTGGATATAATTTTTTGATATCATTGTAAATAGCAAAAATTTTGTCACAAGTTGACTTCTCTAAGCTTAGTGAGGTCTATGTACAGTGAGGTCATGAGATTGGTCTGTAAGACCAATATTGCCATTTGACCATATTTTATTTATATCTAATAATTTTATAATTATCACATACTATCATACACATGAATTAGGAGTATTTAAAAGTGGTCATACAGGTGTTGAAGGTCAAAATCACCATGACTAGTCTTTAAGGAAAATTGGCAATTCTGAGTGAGCAAGTTGCAGGAGTGTTTTTTAGTCCTTTTGCCCTGTGTAATTAAGCATAATTAACTTGGTGAAGTTTTTTAGGTATTTAAGTTTATACGTATATTTTTTATTACCATGTTTTTTTATCTAATTGGTGTTTTATATTTGGTAGTTCAAGACATACTTTTTGGGTATGCACAAGCCTAATTATGAACATTACTAATGGTGTGCTTTAAGTGGTGGTTGGATCCAAAAGGTGTCATGGACATAATATTAGCTTACTATTAGTATATTTTATTGGAATATGAATTTTTCATTCTGTGTATTAAGTTTTGAAGTGATCCAAGAAGATCAAAGGGTAATGTGTGCTAATGAAGGCCTAATTGAATTAGGTCTCCGTAAGGCCTAAAAGAGATTTTGGTCATATAAGATATGACCAACCTATTTTAATTTTTGATTAATTTTTGTGGCATTTCCTAAGACATATTTTATGGAAAATATAAGTATGAGAGTGTGTATGTCCAACCAAGAGATGTATGAGCAAGAGCCTAGTATAAGAACAAAGCCTAATAGGCCTAATTGACTAGTTAGAAGATGAGTGAGTTGAAATGAAAGACATAGTACTTTGAAGAGATTAAGGAGGTATTTTAGACCATAATAAGGGTTTAGTTAAAATATAATGAATATATAATAGGGTTACTATGTATGAAAATCAAGGTCAAATGACCTATTCAAGTCAAGAAGAGGGCTAGTTGAGTGAAGAGGCCTAGAAGGCAATTTGAGAGGGATAAGAGTATGAAGAGATTAAGAGGTGGTCATAATTAATTGGTTGAGAAAAAAATGTGATCTGAGAGTGATCAAATAAATTAGGTGGCTGAGTTGGTGTTGAGTCATCTAGGGGGTTGGTGCCTCCTTACAAGTGGATGCTTATTAAAGCCTAGCTAGGTTGGTGCTTAGCTAGTTAGGGTTGGTGCTCCATGTAAAGTTGGTGATTCACTAAATTTGATATCTTGACTTATAATAATATATTCCATTTGTATATATCATTGGGTTTTCTTCCTCTTGAGGTTTTTTCACTCATATGTGTGTTTTGTGTGTTATGCTCATGTGAATGACTCTTTATGCATTGATATATCTTTATATTGCTTTGATGGTTCAAGGAATGTTAAAGTACATGTGAAATAAAGTTTCAAGTGATAGATTCACCCCCACCCTCAATAATTGTGTTTCTAACATAAGAAAGCACTACTAAATTGGTCCCAACTTGTGATTGAGTTTGTAGGGAGGTTAAAGAACCAGTCATAGGTTGAGTCCATCAAAGTGAAGGGGAAAATAATAAATGCTACATATTCATGATCCAAATTAAGAAGTATTAGGGAAATATTGTTTGAGGTCACATGATATTTTTTGACTCCTAGGTAAGTCATGGACAAATCTAGGAAAGTTGATAGCAGACTCGACTAATCAGGGTACTTAGAGATCCATTATGGCTAGTCTATTTGGGGGAGATTGAGAAGATGAGCTATTAGAATAAACTATTGGTCTGGGTCTAGATATACTAATTTTGGACCTATTATGAAATTACATAGGTGAAATAACAAACCTGTCAGGATATGACCTAGATTTGGTGATAAGTGTAGTAGGCTCCAAGGTGCTTTATAGATAAACAATAGTTAAAACATTACCATTATCAAGAATAACTAGCATAAACCCAATACACTATCAATCAAATTTTAAAAATAGATTAAACCCTCCTATCACAAACTATTGTGTGTGTTTGATGCATGCAACAATGGATAAAATGTAAAGGAATGGAAGCACAATGTGCTCCAAAAATTATTTCTCTAAGGCACTAGATGTTTTTTGATAATTACTTGTATGCCCTCCTTATATCCAAACTATTTTTGACCCCAATATCCATTCTAACTTCAAAGGCACTCATGGGATTGAGTGTTCCAAATAGGAAAGCAAAAGATAAAGCATGGGATAAAATATCCCCTCATTAATTTTAGGACTAGTGTTGGTTCAGTCCAAGGACTGAGTAGGTTAACCTTCTATACTCAAAGAGTAGTAATTATTACCATTGGAGGTTCAAGATGTGTGTGATTGCACTCTGAATTAGTTTCCAAATGAAGGATATTATATTAATCATTTACTATTAAGTCACACCTCATAGATTTATAAATTAGGGGAAAATGTTTGGGTTCTTAAAAAACATAAAAGGAGGGTAAGGTTGGTTAGGAAAGAGCATTTCTAGGCTTAGAAAGTGTTAATGATTCAAGAATTAAATTAAGTATCCTGCTACGGTTATACTATTATGGACTTAGTTTCACCAAGGGTTTGACTTAGTTTTTACATAAATGGGAGAAGTCTGAGGAAATGATAGAGAATGTTTAATTTATAAAATCTTCACAAGATATCAATATTCAAGAATCTTATAGTAAATAACATAGATTTTTTAGACACAATCTATAGATTGACACATAGATCATGACTATTATAAGGGAAACAAAAAGGGTTCATAAATAGGCTAGAACAACAAAGCACATTATAACCACTACATTTGTTAAGTAACAGAGCATTAGTTCAATTTTATTAGCATTACCATGTATCCAAGAACTAGAAATGATTAACAACCTTTAATAAATCAACCAAAATTTTATAGAAAGACAAAAATTGTATTCATTAAAACAAGTTTGTTTAAAAAAGTGTCAATCATGGCAGACATTCACAATCCAAAAAGAGAGAAGGAATAAATAAGTGGAATCCTAGCTCAATTTTGACAACATTTTGGGACTAAGAATTTTTTACCCTCAAAATGGAATACAATTATGCATTTATAGATAAGGATGGGGCTCACCTCCAAGTAGCATGATATTCCCATCCTAGGCCATGATGGCTACTCTAGGTTGTTACAATTGTATTGATTTCAAAAAAAGAGAATATCCTCACAACTCTCTCCAAATTATACTCCAGGGTCCACTTAACTGATATGTAGAGGGGGCAAAAATGAACCGCCTCCCAAATGTTTAGACTTTGCCTCACTGGTGGCTAGTGCAACTACCACTATGTTAAACTCCTGATACAATTTAGACAAATTCATCATTGGCTCTTGAAAGATCACATATTATTGGGCCATTAACCTATGATAAACTTGGAGTGGGACCCCCATGGACATATTGACCTTTGAAACCTAACTAATACTCATATTGAATAGGGTAGATAGTTTGATCACTGCTTAGGATCTAGTCTTGTTAGCCCTTATCACCTTTCTTTTCACGACCTAGTCTAACTGACCTAGGTGAAATCTAAACTTGATCTTGTCCAATAGAGTGCCATCCAAGTGGAATAATAATGTGATATTGACCTCCTTGAAGTAGGCCAATATCTTTTTCTTTCCTTCTTCTAGGGGGCCCACTACCATTTGTGCTAGGCTTAGACACTCCTCAATTGCACATCTCATACTCTTGACATATGTTTAATATAGACTCAGGTCCAAAGTGGGAATTAGCCTCAACTCTAGGAAAACTCCCTTGTGCATGATTACCTCTATATTCTTACACTTTCTCTCTACTAGAGAAACTCTCTCCATATAGGCATGGGTCCTTTGAAGCTATGTCTTGTTGTCTACCATAGTCTTGACCACCTTTTCCAGAGCTAATAAAAGGTGTAAGAGGGCATCTTTGACTTAACTAATCAATTCCACAAGGAAATAAATTTTCACTTTTGCTTCTAACACTCAAACTTACTCCTACATATCCTCTATCAACATTTTTGACATGTCATGCATAACCTAAAGGACTAAGACTAAGTCTTCAGTAACTTTCTCTTCTCACATGGATATCCTCACTTTAGTGAGGGAGAAGAGATATTATTGATTCTACCAAACCACAAGGTTACCCTCCTAGATAAAATTTTGGATGAGAATCCTTTGCATGTTTCATGTGGTGTAGTCGAAATCCCACTACACCTTAGGGTCACCTTTCATAGTCATCTCAGGTGCATGTGACACCATAGTCATTATTAGGGTGGGAGGAGGTGTTAATGGGAGAATAGATGAAGTGGGAGGGAAGAAAGAGGAAAGAAATAGAGGAGAAGGCATGTGGGTAAAAAGAGGCAAGATAAATTGGGAGGCCTAAGAGAACATTTGTGTTTTCCATTGGCTCTAAGTCAAGGTTGCCTATGGATCTATGTCTATAGGGAGAGGGGCATTCAAAAAAATGATGAAATTGATTGGTTAAATACAAATCCCTAGGTACCCAAAAAGATGGAAAAGGGAGGCATGGCAATGATGTGGGGATCCATCAGAGGTGGTTTAGGAGGAGCAACGGGAGCCTATGGGGGAGGCCAAGAGGGAGCAATTGGAACATGAATAGATGGCCTAGGATGGTTTTCCTTCTATTTATTTTTGGGCCTCTTACCTAGATCAAATTCAACTATTATATTTAAAGGATCATAGGTCTCAAAGGTTATAGGGATCGGCTAAGGAATTTGTTGGGTAACCACAAACATAGTTGGAATGGCCCAAGATGCTTGAGATGTGCACAAATTTACATGTATTACTAGAGTTGTAGTTGAAATTTATAAGGTTGGGGCACCTATAGATATTTGGACTCAAGGTTGAATGAGTGGAGGAGCCATGAAGAAGCCTACTTATGGGATGGATGATGTAGATGGAAATGAGGAGGTAAGGATGTTGTGCATGGCTGAGGCCAAAGACACTTGGGTGAATTATGAAGGTGGTGAAATGGGGGAATAAGGGAGGCACCATCTGAGTAGAATGTTGGATGCTTAGGGAACTAAATGGTGTTGTGAGAGGCTAATGAAGAGAGGAAGGAGTAAGGAAAGGTACTTATGCATGTTTTAGTTGTTGGTACTTCCTCAAGCTTATCTCTAGGTTGTTTTTAATGTCAAACATAAGTGCTTGAGCAACCTAAGGTTGATCTAATTAGAGTGGAGCCACTTAAAAGTAGGCCACCTAAGATTGAACTACCTGAGGCCAAGTTGCTTGAACCATAATAGGTGGTTGAGGTAGAGCTGAGGGCTAAGGGGTAGGAGATATAGGATGGGAAGCTACAGGTACTCCCTATATAATTCTCCTCAAAATTTGGTTGGGGGGAGCGGAGGGGGAGTCACTTGAACATACTCATTGGGATGGGATAACATGGAAGAGGAAAGGATAGGTTGGGTGGGTGGTTTGGGATGAACATGTTTTCCTTTCTTCTTCTTTTGAGCCTCAATCCCAATGAACACCTCTTGATCATTGATTAGATTCAAGTAGAGAGCTCATCATCCTTAAGTTGGTGGACATAATTGAGGTTAAGATGAGCATGATATTTTTCTAGGTGAGCTTGTATAACACCATATGGGTCCAATTACCTATGATCTACCCTATCAAAGGCAAAGGAGTCCCTTCCTGCCATTATATTTTATAGAGAGGGAAGGATTTTTAAAGGTGGTGTTGGATGGTGATCAGGAGGGGTGGGTAGGCTTTATATTAGTATTTAATTTAGTGGCCAAAGATTTATTCCACCAATAGTTATATAATTTCATGATTTTCTAGGTAGTCTAGGACCTAAGAGGGTATGCATAAAGGAGCCTTGAGAGTGTCTACCACCCAAATGATCGTATCCTCCCTGAAATACCAATAGCCTTGAATGAAATTAAGAGAGTCATGGATTTAATTTAATAATCAAGGAATGGGTGCCTCATTGATGGACATGTAGACCACTAGGTAGAAGGACTCACATATATCCCAGATTTGGTTTTGATAATGGTGGCCATATAGTTTATAGAAAACTACATGGACCACCGCACCACTAAGAACCTATGTTGGACAAGTAGAAGGATTGAATGTGAGCATCCCATAGAATGCATCTACCAGGTAGATCATCATGTATAAGTCACCTCCTCCTAGGGTATCTCCCACCACTTTTATCATATTGAAATTAATTACCCCTCCAAGGTCAAGGACTTACTCAACTTGAAGGATTTGTGAAGTAGGGGAATCCATAGGAGGTTGACATGTAGACAGTTGCCCTCCCTGAATAATCGACTGATTAGGATCATCCTAATTTGGATTTACTCTTTGAAGGTGCATATATTATATGTATTCACATCCATTTTATTGACCCACTTTCCATTAGGGTTCTCTATCCAGTCCTTCAAGATGTCATAAATCTAATGAAAGTTATTCCATTGGTCATTGTAGTTGAATCATAGGTGAATGTGTACTCCAAGAGGTTATAGTAAGACTTGAAGGAAGATCCCAATATGTCTATGATATGATGTTGGGAGTTTATAGAGTATACCATGTCATGGATACCATCTCGTGCCTGCTTTGTTGTGAGTAATAATTTGTTGAATAAGTTAGCATAAGGAAATACCTTTGGCTTGGCTTAGACTTTGTTACCTTTTGAGTTGACCTTATTCAATGTTTCATGAATTTTTCCATAAAATAAGTTCACCCACTTATCACCTTTTATGTGTGAATTTTTAAAAGAATTAAACCTTTTAACTTGAAATTTTCTCGAAGTTCAAGAGTTTAATAAGTTTAACGATTCAATAAGTTCAATGGTTCAAAGTTTCTCAAAGTAAACTATTTGTCCCTTTGTGTATTTCAATTATGACTTTGAACCTTTCAGTTGAACTTGAACCCTTTTTTAGAGTTCAAAAGTTAAACAGTTAAAAATTTCAATAATTGATGTTTTGTAAAGAGTCATGTTCACTCAATCCTTTTATATAAATTAATGTATCATTGAACCTACCGTTTGAACCTACCACTTAAATATAACATTTGAACCTACATAGCGGAGTTCAAAAATTCAACAGTTCAATGTTTCAAAGTTCAAAGTTTCTAAAAAAATCATATGACTATTGGTCGGTCAGTGTAGTTGATCTCATATCATTGAACCCCGAAGTTGAACCACATTTTCAAAACTTCAATGGTTCAATGGTTCAATGACTATACTCTCATCTCACCTTGAGGCTTTCACTAAGTTAAAATTAGCAAGAGATTTAGAGGAGAATATATCTAAAACTCATTATAAAGCAAAAAAAATTGAATTTTCACAAGGTTACAGATAATCATTACTCATCAAAATCATGTGTAAAAATGCTTGCCATTAATGCATATGTCAAAGTGCATGTCTTATCAAGCATGTTTAGCATGTATTATTTTGGTTTAAATATTTGATCTGGTTAATATCTATATCAAGAGAGAATAATTCAAATTTAGAAAACAAGCATACTAGACAATACAAAGGAGAATAACACAGGTGGTATATGATATTTGTTGCTTAAATTCACAGTGATTTCAAATAAATTTAAGGTGAGTTTTACTCTTACTATAAATTTTTTCCATTACTTGGTTGGAAAGAAGAATTCTTTTGAGTTTACGGCATTATTTAAGATTTTCAAAACTTTTTATTTTCATTATATCCTCCAACCTATAGCCATGAAATATGCATGTCTCGATTATGAGCATGGTCCTAGTCTCATATGTTCTCCTCCTAAAATTGGGGACACCTCTCTAGTCCAATATGACTTGGAAGATCTTCTTCAGGAAAGGGCTAGAAATCTTGTGTCAAATCTTATGATGCAGAAGATAGTAAAAAGTGGTTTGGTTGAAGCTGTGGCCTTTCCCATGGCTATACAATGCCCCAAATTAGTTATTAAATGCATGAATAGATATGAACCTCAGAATAGGTGCATCAAGACTATAGTTGGTAATGTTTTACTGCATATCAATAGATAAACCCTAATGTCTATGATGAGAATTCCTCCCAAGGAACCATAGTTTGACCTCAGTATTACTTCTTCATATGGCTATTTTTCATTAAAGAAAGTAGTTTACAAGAGTGTGATTGCAAGGAATTGGATTTTGAAATTCCAAAAAGGGGGTTCAAGACTGCCCAGACCATTAACAGGAAATCACATGATTCTAGAAGTACAAGATATTATAGTATTACTACACAGGCTAAAGGGCAATGCTCATGCATATTATTAGGAAGACTAGATGTACTTTTTCATACCAATGATCCTCCAAGGAGAGAAATATTTTATTTGGATAGAAATTATAGCTGAATGTTTGCATCTGAGTTTAAGTAATTGTTTGGGAAATAAAGAGTTTTATACATTTTCATACCTCTTCTATTGCCTGGCATCTACAAGACAATGGGTAGGATTACCTCATGTACCCTTGGCTAAAGATAACAAAATTTATGATTATTACTCATAGTTACAAATGCATAATTGCTATGAGGATTACAGAAGGGTTAATGATGTTTTTACTAGGAAAATGACTTTTAAATTATAAATCAACATCAATAAGAGGTTGTCTGATGAAGCTATGCAGTTGATCAACATTTATGGTAGTTTCTTCATTTAGTTTTCCAAGTTCACTTATATCAGAGTTGGGGGTTTTGACAGTGAACCTTTGAGGTTACCTAGGTATGTTTTTTATTGATTTGTGTTAATAGAAGTCTGCAAACAATTAGCACATGTAGATAAAAAAATCCCAATGAAAAATAAATCTGGTATATATTTTCTCATCAAAATTAGACAATATTCATGTAAGTCAACATCTGATTCTTTGAATTCATAATTGGATCTTAAAAAATTCAATTTTTAGTACTTCATGGTCAGATCTCAATTTTACAGCAAAGGTTTTACCAGGGATAACTTGGATCTCGTAATAGTGTTTTCACATATTCCTCAATTGGAGGATTATTGGAAGGATTGTTCAGATGAATTCAAGGTCAGAAGAAGATTGTGGTCATGGTTCTTCCTAAGATTAATAATTACTCTTAATTTAAATATGGATATTTTTGGAATCTTTGATAATGAAGAACTGGTGACTGATCCATAATTTGAATAGATAAAATAATCACCTATTCCAAAAATTGACTTACAAAAAAATAAAGAAGATAAAATTGAGATTAAGACCCTCCTAGTGATAAGGAGAACTTAGAAATGATTGAGAGAGCAAAAACTGGGGGGAGCTCAAAACATAAGTTCCTAGATATGTACATCAATAATTGAATCACCATCTCCAATAAGCTCCTCTAACCAACTTATTACTATCTGTGATGTAGGTACTTCAAAGTTAAAACTTGGAAGTGATCCTATCATCAAAGAATCTGAGAAGGCCCTTATAACTACTCTTCCTCCTCATGCCACCAGATCAAGGACCCAAGGCAAGAGAAAAAGTCATATTTTTGAAAAAGTAATTATGGATTTGAATTATAAAGAAGATTTAGGAGAAGCCAAAGGTGATAAAGAATCTGATTCACCAATGGCAGAAGAGTTTAGTGCAGATCAATATATAGTGATTCATTTTGATTCTACCAAATTGATGATTATTTCAAATGTACCTTCTGATTAACTAAATCTTGATAAAGAAGTCTTGGCCTTTGCACCCAAGTGGCTGGAAAGCTCAATTAGTAATAAAAGGAAAATAGTACCATTTTCTTTGCCCTTGGAGGATATGGTGAGTACGTGTTTAGGGAAAAATCCTAAATCCAAATAGTTAAAAATAACATCCAGGGTAGACATTGACCCTAATACAGGGAATTGGAATGTAGAAATAGCCCATCCAAGAACCAATGAGGAAGTTCAAGATCCTACAGTTCAAAATTTTACAATTGAAAATATAGATCTTGGGACTGCATCATGTGCCACAGATGTGCATCACCTCAAAACGTCCACCAAAAAGATAGTCAATAGAACTTAGAAGGATGAAAAATATAAAATTAAGTTAAAAAAGACTATGCAGTCAATGGTAGATTACATCAATGTCATTCATAGTCTAGATCCATAAGTAATTACCTAACTGCCCCTATCTTTTGACCCAAAATTGCCTGTCATCAAAGGATTTTGGAATAGATACACAGAAGTAAAATGGTTACCAAGGTATTTGATAATTGGTTGGATGGTATCATCTAAAAAGGTATGGAGTACATTCATAAATTGAATAATGTATATGATCTAACCACAATTACTATTGAATATTTGAAGACTCAAAATGCTTTGTGGATAAAAGATGAAGGAAAATGGATGAGTGTGATGAACCATATTGATGAGGTATAAAATTATGGAATAACAAAGTTCTTGTCAGAAAAGAATTTGATAGGACTTGATGAAGATGTATTATATGTAAGTAAGAAAAATATTGAATGGAGGAATTCAGTATCCTGACAAGGGTGAATCTAAATTATAAAAATGATCAAGGAAATAACTAAATTCATTTAGTCATTACAACTTGATCTATATAGTATTGATGTCAAATACATGAAAGATGATGGAAAACTAGAAAAGGACATCAATATCGTGATTCAATCCTTTAAGGAAAAGATCAACATTGTTAAATAAAGTGACAATTTATTAACTAAAAATTTATCTCAAATTTCAAAGGTAGAGTCACTTCTTTGTCATTGCATTGACACACTCCCGGAGCATGTAAAGAAGATGGGAAAAGTTTAGAGGGAAGAAAATATCTGGAAGGCAAGAATAAAGCACATTAGTATTCCCAATCTCTCAAAAAATCTAGGAGTTTGTTATAGTATTTCAGGAGTGGAAAGCTCAACGTGTCTATCCAACTAAACACAACAAATTTGGAGATCCTAATCTGACACTTTAGCAATGATTTTACTTATATGGTTTATTTTATTCAGTTATTTAGTTACTTTTCTATTCAAAACTTGATCTTTAAGTGAATTTGTAAAAAACTAAATACCGTATGGGTCAGAGTTACTTTAACTCTAGTTTAGTTTGAAAGTTTGATTAAAGAGGGAAACTATATATATTTGAAAAAGATAGAGATAGAGAGAGATATATAAAAAAAAGGAGTTAAGAAATTTTAGAACTAGACCACTGTTGTTGACAACATACATGATGTTTATCTAAAACATTTTTCATCTGTGAATGAAAAGGAGAATCAATTACTGCATACATAGATTTGTGCATTTGAGTATTTGAAATTAGTTTTTTTGTGTGAAATCTTCTTTCATATAGTAATTACTCTTCCATTAGACAATTCATTGTATGTGTTTTATCCTTTACTGGTTCAACAATATATATGTTTATCTATTTGATTATTATTGAAAATATAATCTATGTATTCTATTATCCATTGTCGTTATAAAATCTCGCATTCATAACATGATAATGTGTGGATGTTAGTTTACCTTTAAAATACTTTTTGGTTAAAAGTGTATCTAAATATTTAAATTCATTGAAAATCTTAAAGGGAGTTATACCTTAATTCAAAGGGGAACTAGTCTTAATAGTTCACCCATTTGTTGTTTAACTTATTTGTTCTTGAAAAAAGAAGTGTATGGATTCAAAATAAAATATTTTTAGATAAGGACAAATTTGTTAGCCAACAGTTTTTTGAGGACTCCGTTGGGGAACGAAATTGAAATCTTTACTGAAAGATTAGTCGCCTTAATATGAGGCAATAATGGTGCTTCCACATGAAAATATAATTCTTTTTTTTCAACCTAATCTTGGTTTTCAAAATGAATAGAAGATATAATTAGTCAGTTAAATACTCTTGCTTGGCATTCTCATCAAAATATTGATGATTATAGGATAAAAAGAAAAATATTAGAAAAAGAAGAAGAATTGGCCGATAATATGAGATTTTGTTATTACTTAGGCAAAGAAGGAGGTAAGCAAAAAATGTAGTAAGGAATTAAACCCCCCTGAAGTGTGAAGTTAATAATTATAATATCATAAGTTGGATTCCAAAAGATACATAAGGTCTTTGAGAAGAGAAGGAATTGAGGATTTCACTTTTCAAACATTACAAATATTAAATTTTCTTTATATTTCTACCTGCATTAAAAAATCTAGAATTAGACCTCCTAGCCCTCCTAAACCCTCTACATCCTCTATCTGTCAACCCTTAACTCTTTCTGGTACTATCTTTCCTTCTATCATAAGTTTTCTTTCAATGGCCCAACCTTAGGGTGCAACCATAGGACCTCTAAATTTAGGAGCCAACCTGAATCCTTTGCCTAAAAATGCAAGGGAAAATTTAACCAAATTTAATGGAGATGGAAGACAATCACCAGAGGAATATCTGAGTGCCTTTGCAGTGGCATGTGGTGTGTTAGGCGTGCAACATCAAGATGTAGCCATAAGGATTTTTGTGCAAACTCTAACTAATATTGTAGCACAATGGTTTTATCATCTAACTAATTCCTCAATCACAAAATGGAATGATATGAAAACTATGTTTGAAAATAGGTTCAAAAGCACAGAAGATGAGAATTCCCTTCTTACTCAATTGAATCAGCTCAAGAAGGAGATACATGAACCCATGATGGAATTTATAGCAAAATTCAATAGAATTATATACAAGATTCCTACTACTAAAAGATTGACTGCTGAGAATCAGAAATGTTTCTTTATTAATTATATGCCTCTTGATATAATTTTTCATCTCAGAAGAGATGCAATTGTCGATTAATAGATGCACAATCATTGGCAGTTGAGCTAGAGGATGATCTTATTATGGCCAAAAAATAGAAGAAAAAAGTCTAAGTACCTAATGTTCATCCTTCATCCTCTACGAATCTTGTGATTCAAATGCTAGTCAATGATATGATTTCCCTTAAAATAAAATTACCGAAGACTATTAATTCATTCCAACAACCATATCAAGATATTGGTAGGAGAAATCAATAAGCAAATACTGGTAAGACATTACCACTTGCATCAACACAACCAAGTTTAACTATTGAACCCCATCCTAGAAGAAATAACATGTGTGTATTTCATTTGACTAGTTATCATGATGGAAATTATTATCTAGAGATGCTTAGATATACTCAAAGGACTGCTACTCAAGATGTCTTAGGGGAGATTATTGAAGAAGAAAGAAGCTTTGAGAGATCTGGTGACTCTACACTTCCTAAAATATGATTTAGATTTAGAAAGAGGAGGTAAAATATTGGTTACTCTTGAAGATCCTTCATGTGTTGTGATTACCAGAAGTCAAAAGAATATGAAGTTTTCTAATACTCAAGAAGTGTCCGTTAAAGGTAAGGAACCTTTTACTAAAAATTCTGATGCTAAGACACAAGAAAGTAAGTTTTTACATAGAAATGATTGTGACACTTCTTTTGATATTTTATAATTTTGTAAGTCTACAAAAATTCAAATATCCCTTGTTGAATACCTCAGGTTGAAAACTAAAGGACTTGATAAATTAGTTAAATATGTCAAAAATGGTCCTACACAAGTTGAACCTAAAAATCAATTAAATGTTAACACTGAGTCTCTCATTGCCCAATTATTTACTTCTCTACCTAAATCACCTACTCATACTTCTATAATGACCCTCATTCATCTGATGATACTCCTTATATAGCTGATATGAAGCCCAATCCATTTTATATTTCTTTATTTATAAATGGCCATAAACTCAGTAATTGTATCATAGACGCAGGTGCTTCTGATAATATAATGCCTTATTCTATAGACAAAGCCTTAGGCTTATCCCTTACAAAAAGATTTGGTAGATGTTATTCCATAGATGGAAAATAGATTTCCTTGCTCAGACAAATTAAAGATGCACGAGTTGCTCTTGCATCCTATCCTAATAAAAAGGTGAAGACTATTTTGGTAGAAGATATCCCTGCTAGTTATGGGATATTATTGAGTAGGAATTTTTGCAAAGATTTGGGAGGGTAGATTAAATTAGATTGGTCATAAGCTACAATTTTAGTGGGAAAGCAGAAAATTAAGCTAGAACTTGAACCTAAATGCATATTTATGATATATCCTTCTGATGATCCTAAGTCTCAGATTCTATTTAAAGAATGTGAATTTTGTAATTATTTTCTCTCCTTTGAATATTTAAACGAAGAATCTGTCCCAAAATTTGTTCATTCAGATGATCTATGGACCATGGAATTTGATGGTAGTTATGCTACCACTGGTTCAGGAGTAGGAATTATGTTGATCTCACCTGAAGGTGAAACTTTTCCTTACTCTTTCAAATTAGAATTTAAAAACACTAATAAAACTGTAGAATATGAATCTTTATTTCTTGGGTTAAATGAATTTAAAGGAAATGGTGTAAAAATACTCAAGGCAAGAGGAGATGTTGAATTAATTGTCAAACAAGTGAGAGGCATTTTTTTAGTTAAAAATGATAGATTAAGACATTATAGAAACAAAGTTTGGGATGAGATAGAATGTTTTGATGCCTTTTCTATTGAAGTAATTCCTAGAGACTAGAACACTCAGGCTGATTCTCTAGCAGTATCAACTTCTCTTCTTCTCCCACACCTTGATTTCAAAATGGATTTATATAGAATAAAACTAGTCTATCATCTTAATGTCCCAGATAATGTTGAAAATTGGCAAGTTTTTGAGAGTAATAAACAGATCAAATTTTTTTTAGAGAATGTTGATATGTTCTTGGGGACTTATTTTGAAGGTTCTAAAATAGAATGTAAAGAATTTAGTCCTGATCCAGGGATCAATCCAAAAGATGATGTAATTTAATTAAAAGGAAACAAAATCCCTAAAGGATTGGTCTCTCTAAAACATTTATTCACTAGACAAGATGAATATACTAAAGGAAAACTTGTCCTGAATCCTAACAAAATGGAGGATTATGAGAAAATCAATATTGAAAGTGAAACTGACCCTAAATAGATCTCCATTGGTAGGTGTTGTTCATTAGAGGAGAAAAACTAATTAATTAATCTATTGATTAAGTATATGTATTTGCTTGGTGCTATGATGACCTTAAAGATTTTAGATGTGGACAGTTTCAGCATCATATTCCTTTGAAAGAAAATGCAATTCCATTCAAATAGAAGCTAAAAAATTATAACCTAAAAGTTGTTGAGGCTATCTTTAAGGAGATTGACAAGATGTTGAAGGCTAGGATTATTTATCCAATTCATCACTCCACCTAGGTGGTGAACATTATTCTAGAGAAATAAGAATCTGTGTTGACTTTAGGAATTTGAACCAAGCCAGTTTAAAAGATAATTGTCCCTTATCTATGATGGATCACATCTTACGAACTGTCGTTGGGTTAGAAATAATGTCTATGTTAGATGGGTTCTCAGGTTATAATCAGATAAGTGTGTTTGTAACTGACCAACATAAAACTACTTTCACTAAACCTCAAGGAACTTTTGCTTATAACTGTATGCCCTTTAGTTTGATTAATGTTGGTGAAACTTTTCAATGGGTGATGGATTCATCCTTTAAATATTTAAAAGATAGACTTATTGTCATTTATCTTGATGATTTGACTATTTTCTCTAGAAAAAGAGAGGATCATCTGAAGGATATGGAGACAATTTTATAAAGATGCTAGAGTCATGGGATATCTCTTAACCCTAAGAAGTCAATTTTCTATGTTACAAAAAGGAAGTTATTGGGACACCTAGTTTCAAAAAGTGGAATCAAAATTGACCCAAAAAGAGTTAGAGCAATACAACAATTAAGCCTTCCTTATAATAGGAATGCAGTTAAGTATTTCTTTGACCAGATTAATTTTCTCAAAAAGTTTGTTCCTAATTTTGCTGAGATTACAAAACATATTGTGGAAATGATGAGTGAAAAACAAGCATTTAGATGGAATGAAAATACTAAGAAAGCATTTAAAGATATTAAAGAGGTGATTGCACAAACACCTACTTTGGTAAATCCTGATTTCCAAAAAGATTTTATTATTTATTGTTATGCTTTAGAACATACCATGTCCGGTATCTTGTTATAGAAAAATGAAGTAAATGTAGAATCCCAAATAGCCTTTATGAGTATTCCTCTAAAGAAGCATGAACTTAAATATTCTTTGGTTGAAAAACAAGCTTTTGCTATAGTAAAGGTTGTTAAACAATCCATATATTATATACTTTATTCTCATTTAACTGTATTTATTCCTAGTTTGGCTGTGAAAAACATTCTGACTTAGCAAGAGCTTGGGATGAACAATAGAGCAACATGGGTTGCTAAAATTCAAGAATATGACTTGGAGATTAAGCCAACCAAATTAGTTAAAGGTCAAAGTTTGTGGAAATTGATAGCCAGAAGTAAAGAAGAAAAAGAACTTTCTACTATCCTATTAGTAAGCTTACAAGATCCATGGTTCCTAAATGTGGCACACTATCATACTTATGGATATTATCCTAGTCACTTATCCTTGAAAGAGAAAAGAAATATGAAGTTAAAATCAACAAAATATGTGATTTGGGGTGATGTCCTATACAAAAAGGGATTAGATGGAACCTTTATGAGGTTTGTAGATAAGGAACAACCATCTAAACTATTAGAAGTTTTTCATAATGAAACCTGTGGTGGACATTTCTCTTCTTCAATCATAGCCTTCAAAATCCTTATAATTTTTTATTATTGGCCAGGTATGTTCAAAGACACATATAAATGAGTGGTTAACTATGAAAAATGCAAATTGTTTTCAAGAAAACCACAACTTGTAAAATTACCTCTGAGGCCTGTCATTATTGAAGAACCTTTCAAACCATGGGGATTAGACTTCATTAGGCTTCTTTCACCTCCTTCAAGTGCTGATCATATGTACATTTTAATAGCAACTGATTATTTTATGAAATGGGTTGAAGCAGCCCCTGTGAAGAGAACCACTTCAGAAGTGGTATGTAATTTTCTCAAAGAAAATATACTAGTACGTTTTGGTGTTCTTTAAAAGAATGTGGAAGATAAGAATCCCAATTTTTATTCAATGGAACTTACTTCATTTTGCTATGAACATAGTGTCTCTCTTTCTCACTCATCAAATTATTACCCTCAAGGGAATGGACAAGCAGAGTCTAGTAATAAAAATTTGATATCCATCATGAAGAAATTGGTGATTGATAACCCTAGAGATTGGCATAAAAAACTATATGAAGAACTTTGGGATGATAGGGTAACCTTGAAAAGATCAATAGGAATGGCACCTTTTGAACTGGTTTAAGGGATATGAGCATAGTTATCATTACCTTTAGAATTATATGTAACTAGATTACAAAATGTTATTGAAGATCAGTACTTTCAATATTCTTTATAGAAAAGAGTTATGTACTTAACTAAAATTGAGGAGGAAAGGAATGAACTGGTTGATTAGATTACCACTCATCAAACCAAGGCTAAAAAGATTTTTGATCAGAAAACTAGACCTAAAAAGTTCATGGAAGGAGATGAAGTATTGCTATGGGATAGAAGGAGAGAACCTAAAGGAGCACATAGAAAATTTGATTCACTTTGGAAAGGACCTTTCAAAATTCATCAGGTACTTGGTCTTAATTCTTTTAAATTGGAATATATAGATGGAGCTATTTTACCCCTATCCTATAATGGATAGGATCCTAAGTTGTATCAGCTGTGAAACAGGTGTCTCCTATTTTGTACATAGACTTTCTTTTGTTGTCACATTTTATGTTTGCCTTTCCCTTTTTTTTTGGGTTTGTATTTCTCCTTTTCTTCTATCTCTATGTCTCAATTTATACGTAACTAGATTTTTTGAGTTCTCTACATTTTGTCATAAAATGCAGTCCCTAGTCAGAGCCAATGTTACCTTTTGAGTAACCCTTATTCAATGTTTCATGAATTTTGCCATAAAATAAGTTCACCCACTTATCACCTTTTGTGTGTGAATTTTTAAAAGAATTGAACCTTTGAACTTGAACCTTTCTCGAAGTTCAAGAGTTCAATAAGTTCAACAGTTCAATAGGTTCAATGGTTCAAAGTTTCTCAAAGCAAATTGTTTGTCCCTTTGTGTATTTCATTTATGACTTTGAACCTTTTAGTTGAAATTGAACCCTTTTTCGGAGTTTAAAAGTTCAATGGTTCAAAAGTTCAATACTCGATGTTTTGTAAAGAGTTGTGTTCACTCAGTTCCCTTATATAAATTAATGTATCATTGAACCTACCATTTGAACCAACCACTTAAACCTAACATTTGAACCTACATAGCAGAGTTCAAAAGTTCAACAGTTCAATGTTTCAAAGTTCAAAGTTTCTGAAAAGATCATATGACTATTGGTCGATCTATGTAGTTCATCTCGTATCATTGAACCCCAAAGTTGAACCACATTTTTAAAAGTTTAATGGTTTAATTACTATACTCTCATCTCGACCTGAGGCTTTCTCTAAGTTAAAATTAGCAGGAGATTTAGAGTAAAATATATTCAAAACTCATTATAAAGTGGAAAATTTTGAATTTTCACAAGGTTACAGATAATCATTACTCATCAAAATCACGTGTAAAAAATGCTTTCAATTAATGCATATGTCAGAGTGCATGTCTTATCAATCATGTTTAGCACATATTGTTTCATTTTAATTATTTGATCTGGTTAATATCTATATCAAGAGAGAATAATTCAAATTTACCAAACAAGCATACTGGACGATACAAAGGAGAACAACATAGGTGGTATAAGATATTTGGTGCTCAAATTCATAGTGATTTTAGATAAAGTTAAGGCAAATTTTACTCTTACTATAAGTTGTTTTCATTACTTGGTTGGAAAGAAGAATTCTTTTGAGTTTACGACATTATTTAAAAAGTTCAAAACTTTTTATTTTCATTATATCCTCCAACCTGTAGCCATGAAATTTGCATGTCTCAATTATGAGCATGGTCTTGGTCTCATATGTTATCCTCCTAAAATTGGGGACACCTTTCTGGTCCAATATGACTTGGAAGATTTTAAGGAAAGGGATAGAAATCTTGTGTCAAATCCTATGATGTAGAAGATAGTAGAAAGTGGTTTGGTTGAAGCTACGGCCTTTCCCATGGCTATACAATGCCCCAAATTAGTTCTTGAATGCATGAATAGATATGAACCTCAAGAATAGGTGCATCAAGACTGTAGATGGTAATGTTTTACTGCATATCAACAGACAAACCCTAATGTCTATGATGAGAATTCCTCCCAAGGAACCATATTCTGAGTTCAGTATTACTTCTTTCTATGGTTATTTTTCATTAAAGAAAGCAATTTACAAGAGTGTGATTTCAAGGAATTAGCTTTTGAAATTCCAAAAAGGAGGTTCAAGACTGCCTAGACCATTAATAAGTAATCACATGATTCCAAAAGTACAAGTTATTATAGTATTACTACATAGGCTAAAGGGTAATGCTTATGCATATTACTAGGAAGACTGGAGTACTTTTTCATATAGGTGATCCTCCAAGGAGAGAAATATTTGGATTGGACATAAATTATTGTTGAATGTTTGCATCTAGGTTTAAGTAATTGTTTGGGAAATAAAGAGTTTTATATGTCTTCATACCTCTTCTATTTCTTGACATCTACAAGACAATGGATAGGATTACCTCATGCGCCCTTGGCTGAAGATAGCAAAATTTATGATTATTACTCACAGTTACAAATGCATAATTTCTTTGAGGATTATAGAAGGGTTAATGATGTTTTTACTGAGAATATGACTTTTGAATTATCAAACAACATCAATAAAAGGTTGTCTGATGAAGCTATGCAATTGATCAACATTTATGGTAGTTTATTCATTTAGTTTTCTAAGTTCATTTATATCAGAGTTGGGCGTTTTGACGGTGAACCTTTGAGGTTATCTAGGTATGTTTTTGATCAATTTGTGTTAATACAAGTCTATAGATAACTATCACATGTAGATAAAAAAATTCCCAATGAAAAAGAAATATGGTATATCTTTTCCTGTCGAACTTGGATGTTGTTCATGTAAGTCAACATCTAATGCTTTGAATTTAGAATTGGATCTTAAAAAATCCAATTTTTAGTAATTCACGATCAAATCCTAATTTGATAGCAAAGGTTTTTCCAGGGATAACTTGGATCTTGGAACAAGGTTTTCACATATTCCTCGATTGGAGGATTATTGGGAGGATTGTTCAGATGAATTCGAGGTCAGAAGAAGACTATGGTTCAGGTTCTCCCTAAGACAAATAATTACTTTTAATTTAAATATAGACATTTTTGGAATCTTTGATAATGAAGAACAGGTGACTGATCCACAGTTTGAATAGAAAAAATAATCACCTATTCCAGAAATTGACTGGGAGAAAAATGAAGAAGATAGAATTGAGGTTAAGACCCTCCCAATGATAAGGATAACTAAGAAATGGTTGAGAGAGTAAAAACTAGGGGGAGCTCAAAACATATCTTCCTAGTAATGTACATCAATAATTGAATCACCATCCCCAATAAGCTCCTCTAACTTGCTTATTGTTATTTGTGATGCAGGTACTTCCATGTCAAAACTGGAAGGGATCCTATCATCAAAGAATCTGAGAAGGCCCTTATAACTACTCCACCTCCTCGTGCCACCAGATCAAGGACCCAAAGAAAGAGAAAGAGTTAAATTTTTGAAAAAGTAATTATGGATTTGAATTCTAAAGAAGATTCAGGGGAAGCCAAAGGTGATAAAGAATCTGATTCGCCAATGGTGGAAGAGGTTAGTGTAGATCAATAGATAGTGATTCCTTCTAATTCTACCAAACTGATGATTGTTTCAAATGTACCTTTTGATCAACCTAATATTGCTAAAGAAGTCTTCACCTCTACACCCAAGTGGCTGAAAAGCTCAATCAATAACAAAAGGAAAATAGTACCATTTTATTTACCCTTGGAGGATATGGTGATTAAGTGTTTAGGGAAAACTCTAAATCCAAAAAGTTAAAAACAACATCCAGGGTAGACATCGACCTTAATACAGGGAATTAAAATGCAGAAATAGCCTGGCCAAGAACCAATGAGGAAGTTCAAGATCCTACAGTTTAGTATTTTACAATTGAAAAGATAGATCTTGGGACTGCATCACATGCCACACATGTTCATCACCTCGAAGTGTCCACCAAAAGGATAGTCAACAAAACTTGGAAGGATGAAAAAGATAAAAGGGAGTTAAAATAGACTATGCAGTCAATGGCAGAGTACATTGACACCATTCATAGTTCAGATCCATAACCAAATGCCCAACTGCCCCTCTCTTTTTACCCAAAATCACCTATCAATCAAAGGATGTTAGACCAGATACATAGAAGTAAAATGGTTACCAATGTATTTGATAATTGGTTGGATGGCATCATCTAGAAAGGTATGAAATACCTTCATAAATTGAAGAATGTATATGATCTAGCCACAATTACTACTGAAGATTTGAAGACTCAAAATGCTTTGTGGATAAAAGATGAAGGAAAATGGATGAGTGTGATGAACTAGATTGATGAGGTACAAAAGTATGGAATAACAAAGTTTTTGTTAGAAAAGATTTTGATAGGACTAGATGAAGATGTATTATATGTAAGTAAGAAAAACATTGAATGGAAGAATTCAGTATCCCGATAAGGGTGAATTGAAATCACAAAAATGATCAAGGAAATAACTAAATTCATTTAGTCATTACAACATGATCTACAGAGTATTGATGTCAAATACATGAAAGATGATGGAAAACTAGAAAAGGACATCAATATTGTGATTCAATCCTTTAAGGAAAAAATCAACATCATTAAATAAAGTGACAATTTATTAATTGAAAATTTCTCTCAGACTTCAAAGGTAGAGTTGCTTCTTTGTCATTGCATCAACACACTCCTGAAGAACGTAGAGAAGATGGGAACATTTTAGAAGGAAGAAAACATCTAGAAGGAAAGAATAAAGCACATCAGTATTCCCAATCTCTTCAAAATTTAGGAGTTTTTTACAGTATTTCAAGATTGAAAATCTCAATGTGTCTATCTAAATAAACACAACAAATCTGGATATCCTAATCCATCACTTCAACAATGATTTTACTTACATAGTTTCTTTTATTCAGTTATTCAGTTACTTTTCTATTCAAAACTTGATCTTTAAGTGAATTTGTAAAAAACTAAATCCCATATGGGTTAGAGTTACTTTAACTCTGGTTTAGTTTGAAAGATTGATTAAAGAGGGCAACTATATATATTTGAAAAAGATGGCTATATATATATATATATATATATATATATATATAAAGGAGCTAATAAATTTCAGAACTAGACCACTGTTGTTGACAATATACGTGATATTTGTCTGAAACATTTTTCATCTGTGAATGAAAAGGAGAATCAATTGCTGCATACTTAGATCTATGCATTTGAGTATTTGAAATTAGGTTTTCTATGTGAAATATTCTTTCATATAGTAATTAATCTTCCATTAGACAATTCATTGTATGTGTTTTATCCTTTACTGGTTTAACAATATATATGTTTATCTATTTGATTGTTATTAAAAATAGAATCTGTGTATTCTATTATCCATTGTTGTTATAAAATCTGACATTGATAACATGATAATGTGTGTATGTTAGTTTACCTTTAAAATACTTTCTGGTTAAAAGTGTATTTGAATATTTCAATTCATTTAAAATCTTAATAGGAGTTGTACCTTAATTCAGAGGGGAACTAGTCTTAATAGTTCACCTATTTGTTGTTTAACTTATTTGTTCTTGAAAGAAGAAGGGTATGTAGTCAAAATAAAACATTTTTAGATAAGGACAAATCTGTTAGCCAACAAAATTGATGTAACCCACACTTCTCATATTCTTGAAGGGAATATTCAAACTTGGCCTTATCTTCATCATTGATGCCTGAAGATTTTAGCACTAGGTTGATGGCTTTAAACATCTCATTGTAGTGTTTGAAACGTGTCAAGCCATTTCAGAAAGCTGTGTCTTCATAATATGGATTGAATTTTGGGTTCAAGGATGAGGTGGCCATTGTAGCTAGGATGAAATTTTGTTATAGGAAACACTAAACAAAGGGATAATGTAGAGGGCACTAGTAGGATC
>JARHVA010000380.1:3145000-3272500 GCA_037957365.1 Torreya grandis | reverse complement strand
TGTAGGTTTATCATTTCTTGTCCAAAATCACAAGCGAGACATAACATAGATACTTGCATGAAGGTATAGTCTGACCAAGCCAGTTCCATTTCCATAGCAAATGCAAAAAAAACAAATTTAGGCATCCCAAAGCATAACATTGAATCTCTTTGACAAATTCTAAATCAAAATGTGCAAGAAAGTAAAAGCCCTTATGCATTGGCATCACATGAACTAAGCATTTATGCTAAAATCAATTTAAGATTGTAAAAATTAAAACTGCATTGTCATGTTGATTATTATAAAATATGTTATGTACATGCAATTAACATAGAACTTACTAATGAACTTAGCACAAACTTTCCAAATAGTAGCTCTACATGGCAAAGTCTATCATCAACCCTATATGGATAGTTTTAAAATCTTTCTAGGTTTAGGACTCTATTTTTCTTAATCACAATTTTAATTTTTCTTTAATATTTATAAGTTTATGGGGATAAATATACTCAAATCTAGGCAAACTATCTAAGTTTTTTGACCTTAAATTCTCAGATCATTTCACCTTAAATTTAGATAAGTTATCTAAGTTTTTGACAGTCTTTGCATTGATTTAAATATCAGAATTTGCCTAGATATATTAAGTGTTGGTCTTGATCATGTTTTAGAATGTATTAAAATTTTCCCTTTTAGGTCATTTCACCTTAAATTTAGGCAAGTTATTTGAGCTTCTGAAAATCTTTGATTTGACATTTAATTCATACTCTATTTCAAAAGCGAGATGGCTAAATTTTTGCATTGTTTCAATTTTCATCTTAATCATCTCTTTAAATAATAAAATTTGGCTTTGAGTTTTGTGAAAATGACTTTCCTTTGTTAAGTTTACATTGTTGTTTGAAAATTTTAACCATTTAAATTTGAAATTTTTAGCCATCTATTTTTTAATGGCTTAGCTATTACATTTTAAATTTCAAAATTGTTGATTGTGCCTTTGTTTCATGCCCACAAATACCCACTTTGCATCATCCTAGGGCCCAGACACCCCAAATCCCCGTGGATGTTGTATTGATTCCTAAGCATCCAAGAGCCATGTGGATGTTGTCTCAGCCCCCAGGTCTATGGGATGATACTACATGGCATCATCTTAAGGCCTTGACATCCCAGAGCCACGTGGCTATCATCTTAGTTCTTAGGCCCTTGGGTTCGCAAGATGATGCCATGTGGCCCATCCCAGGGCTCTGACGTCTCGGATCCATGTGGCTCTCATCTCGACTCCCAGGTCTGTGGGATTATGTCATATGGCATCATCTCAAAGATATAGAGGCAATACTAGCACAGTTCTTTGTACGGCCATTTATAGGCAAGTAGAGTGTCGAGAGCCATCCACATGTCATCATCTTGCTAACTCGAAGGCAACACTAGCACAATTATTCATGCAATCATTTATAAGTAAGTGGAACATCAATAATTGTCCACGTGTGATAATCCCGCTAACTTGGAGACGATGTTAACACATTTCTTCATATGATCATTTCTAAGAAAGGAGAGTGTCAAGATTCGTCCATGTGTCATCATCTTATTAAACTAGAGATGATGCCAACATAGTTCTTTGTACTGTCATTTCTAGGCAAGTGAAGCACCAAGAGCCATCCACATGTCATCATTTCAATAAATCAAAGGTGACATCAACATAGCTATTCATATGGTCATTTTTGGGCAAGAAGAGCATCGAGAGTTGTCCACATGTCATCATCGCATTAACCTGGAGGCAACATAAACACATTTTTCATATGGTTGTTTTTGGGCAAGCAAAGTGTCGAATGTTGTCCAAGGGTCATCATCCAACTAACCCAAAGGTGATATTAGCAGTCATGATATCTATAAAATACTTTGGGTACTCAAGATCATGACAAGTGGCATGAAACAGACCTTGTGAAACATAGTAGACAGTCGGGAAGTAGTGGAGAGTCAGAAAGGTACAAGTGGTAGTGAGTTGGACATGTAAACATCCCTCTAGGCAAACAGATAGCCAAAATTTGATAGCAAGAGCAGAGACTAACTGACGGCTTATTTCGAGGCAATTAACTTTTAGACAAAATGAATAGCTTCTACAACCCGTAGGGAATAGAAATGCCTCAATAGTGACTAGCCACAACTACTACAATTGCCCTATTTAATAGATTTATGTTTATTTATTAAAAAAGTATGTTTACTTGCCATACTAAACATAATATTTTACTTGAGATTAAGTTTAATTCATAGCTCTGCTCTTACATTGCAATCAACTGTGCATACTAAACATAATGTTTTGCTTGAGATTATATTTAATTCTTAGCTCTCCCTGTACATTGTAATCTTAATTTTTTACTGAAAGTTAGATTTAATTTATATGTTTACTTGTACGCTGCAATAGATATCATATATTTCAAACAGAGATTGAATTGTTCAAATACATTAAATTATTTTTCTGTATAGATTCATTACATATGTGCACCACCAAAACTGGGTGCATCTTCCTAACTAAATGTGCAATTATTTTTTTGGACAATTGCTATATGGTAAATTGCTATGCATTTTATGCTTTGCTCAGAATTTTGCCCAGGGCATTCATTTATTTTTCAAGGTCTAAGTTTTGTCCTGAAATAAATGGTTTAGCAATGTAGCTTGGTTTTTATAATTGCCCCCTGCTTCAAGTTTTGATCTGGGATATTTTATTGCTCGGAATTGTCACAAGATTGACTTTCATATGTCACATCTTCCATGTACTGTTGGCACATCGGGCTTCCTAGTATTTTCCCTTATACCTGCTTCTCCGTGGCTAATGGCCACCATGATCACGCCATGTGGTACCATCGCGGATCTTTGGGCCTTTGGGAGACTCTGTGTAGTCTCCTAACTCCCGTGAGCATGAGCCTCTAAAGATATATTCGTATTGCAGGGGTGGATTCTATGGCAGTGAACATGAAGGAGAAGAAGATAACCGTAACAGGGGATGTGGGCCCCGTCTATTTGACCTTCAAACTCAGAAGATTCGGATCCATAGAGTTATTGAGCGTGGGTCTTGCAAAAGAGGAGAAAAAAGAGCCTGAGAAAAAGGAGGAGAAGAAGCCTCAAAATGATGCAAAGAAGGAAAACAAAGCAGAAGCTCCAGCAGTTGTGTATGTCAGCTACAACTACAGACCCTATGATTACAGTGTTGTCAGTGAGGAGAATCCTAACTCCTGCACTGTCTCTTGAAGAAGTCTGCTGTGTTTTTCATTTCTAAAACCAGTCTTTGTTGTATTAAAGCTGCCAATTCAATCTTCAGGGCATGGTAGGCCCTGTGCCCTGTGCCCTACTTGGAGGATGGTTTCAGTTTCAGGAGCAAAGCTGACTTTTATAGTAACATTTTTCAAAGATTTAATTGTGAGGACTAATGAGGCCTGTAGAGAAGTTATTCACCTCTACTAACATTCTGGAAGTGAAATGATGAGAAGATTGTTCGTATTTTTGATACGAACATTTATTGGATTAATACAAGTTGTAGAGTTTGTTTTGTTTTTAACTTGCAAGTAGCAACAACATAATTTTATTTTATTTTTTAAAAACAAAATAATTATAGATCATAAAAGTAAAAAAATTGGATACACAAAATTTTCAAAAGTTTATAACATAAAATTTTGGAAGCATTTAAAACAAAATAATATTCAAAATATTTTTTTAAATGATAATAAAAAAATTGATATATTAATGATAAGGATTAAAAAAAATAACATATACAAATTTTTAATTTTTAATCTCAACACATAAAATTTTTGATTTGGGGGAGAGGGCCCAATAATTTTAGGTCTCATATTCAAAAGAAATGATAAGAAAATAATATATAATATTTAAATATTTTCATAAAATTTAATAATAATATAAATGGTAGTGGAATGTTGTAATTGAATGAGTGTATTTACTTTTTAATATTAATATACAAAACTAAAATTTAATAAATATAAATTTTAACATTTGAAAAAATAAATAATCTAAAGAAAAGAAAAGAGGAGGATGGATTTGTGTTTATAGTTGGCAATGGATTATCTCATGGAAGGAAGTTGAAAGTTATTCTACAGGGTCCTTGTAGACATAGGAGTGGAGCGTCATAGGTACAACCTGCAATGTGGGGAGAGTGTAAATACAGGGACATTAGACTATGACATGGAAGATAGACATTTTGGTTTAAAAAACACTCCAAAAAGTCTTCAATGATAGTGTGCAACGACACCACCGATTGTGTTCTTCACATTGGTTCCCTTGATTCACCAAGCACACATGCTAATTGGGAGGGTTTTGGATTGTGTTTACCTATATACAATTCATGTTGATTGTGGCATCTCTATGCTTTCACTTCCCAAATACTTTCTTCCCCCAATTCATTCTCTATAGAATTTCACGGGCATCTCATTTTGTGCTGTGAGATACTCACAATTTTTACAAGTGTGCATTACAAATTATTCCTTACACGTGTTGCATGAATTCTATGATTGCATTCATTATGTTGAAAATAACTTCGGGACTACTTGCATTAACATGATGTCACATTAAACCTTAAATTTTTAAACCCTAACCATTTTAATTATGTATAATTGATATGCAAGAGCTCCTTAATCACTAGGGAAGTGCCCTGTGCATTATAAGTAGAGTCCCACCAAACAGTCCATCTCGTAGGCTTCCGCCACCTCCTCCTAAAAGGCACTGAAGTAAAAGTCAGTCTTATAGTAGGGGCCACTTTGTGCCTCGCCCTCCTCTAGGAGGTGGTTGGAGTGCTTTTGGAAAATTTGATGCTGGCCCTACTCAACATTTTTTTTACGAATACTATTGTTCCTGCTCATCGCACTAATGGTTGGCCAATCACAATACATGATGACCCCTTAGATGGTTAGACTACTTTAGAGATCCCAGACATACAACCCCCTGCTTGGTTGGCACTTCCTAAGGATGACCCTTCGCCTTCGCCTCTTGGGATAGTGACATGTGCTTGATTTTCTCTCTGGTTATATTAGTTGTGCTTGTTCTTGTCATGCTTTGTCCGGTAGTTTGTTGATGTTTTGAGCCAGTGTTTTTTCTTAGCATGGAGTATGGGTTGTGATATGTACAACCACATTACTCTGTAACCTCCTATATTATATTTTGATTTTTAGTATAATATGAGATGTTCCAATAGTAATTGTGTACAATTGAAAGGTGGAGGTTTAATTCCTTGTATGTTTTTGTTCAATAATCACTTTTAGTATCGTAAAGTGTGATTATTACGTCGGAGGCATCTTATACAAGCAAGAACATGGTAAAGATTTATCTGCGGATCGGATCATTGATTGTCATGTGGACACACATTAGATAAATCTTGTTTAGCTAAAAAAATTGGTGATTTAGAGAATGATAGTGGTCCAAGGGATCAAACACATGGCCAGAGATAATTATGGCAAGGTGGCAAATATCAACGAGGAGTGTTTGTAGTTGTTGGATTGTAGGAGCCCTTGAGCCAAACTTGCAAAACCATAGTGTCTATATTGATTTTTATAAAACAAATAAATGAAATGTTAATATATAATTAATAAAACAAAACCAGATTATGAAAAATAACATACCTCTTGTAATGTAAAATTGAAGAATTATATTTTATTTAAAAGTTATTAAATTTGAATTTGTACCCTTGTTATGAGATATTTTAATAATTTCTCACTATAAAAATATTTATTAATGTTGTAATGAATGATTCTATATTGAGAGGAAAGCATAGTTTCCATCATATTACCATGTTTACAATTTATGGTATCCCAACGAATCACCATTAATTTCTACCAACATTAGTCTTAAAATATAAAGATAAATCTAATACTCAAGAATGACTTACAATTAAATTTTGACAAACACAAACACATTCTCATACCTATATTAACACATATAAAACAATGAAAAAATAAGTAAACTTTATTTTAACATCATCCTAATATACATACCTAAAACCATTATTCATTAGTTCTCATTGCTCATAAATATATTACCTCATAGGACTTGCAGTTCTTACAATCAAACTAGTAACCAAGTCATATCTCTTATATTATCAAGCCTCATGTACACAATATATACACAAACAAATTAAGGAATAAGGAGTGGTGTGCATTTGTCAAACTAAATAAGAAATAGAGAATACATTACTCTTTTTAAAACCATTCCTCATGTCCTCCGTCCATTTGCTCCGCTTAACCTCCTAAGGTCATGAAAGGTGTCTTTCCAAGATACTCCTCTAATAACTGAATAGGGTGAAGGGGAATGCTTAGCAAGAGAAATGGCCATGAGAACACTTGTGAGATGCACTTTGTACCAGCACTATATGTCCCAACCACACGACCAAGTTAAGGCATCAATCAAGGTGGTGCAAAGAGGACATGTGACCTGTTTAAAAAATATTGAATATATAAATATTAATATAAACTATTACTAATAAATATATGTATTGTGATACTTAAAATATAAATTTAAGTAATATTAATAATACATATAATATAAATTATTATTTTATATATTAATAATAAATATTGTTAATAAATATATAATTATATATTATAATAGATATTATTTAATAAAATATATAATGGTATTAATATATAATTAGTTAATAAATATAATATAACTATTATTAATAATATAATATATAATATATATTATTATTAAATTATAATATTATAATTTATTAAATCAATTAAAAATATATATAATTCATCATATCATTACACAATTTAAAATTGGGAATATTTGTATTTTTAGTGGTAGTTTTACCTCTCTTCTATTTATTAAATAAAGAGAAATGTTTATTACTATTATGAATACAATTGTTATTGTTGGTGTTACTGAGAGAGATAATGGAAAAAACTTGGAAATATTTGTATCATATATATTTCTATATGATAGTCGTTGTTCACCTTGAATTCTTTCACTGTTTTTATATATTGTATGGTCTTGTCTTTGTCTATCACTTTTTCATTGTTCAAATTCACAATGAAAGATGACGTTTCATCTATGCAAAACTCATTGTCACACTATATGAAGTAACACACTACCTCCTTTTTCACTATCACCTCTATTAGAAATATCAACTTATTGTTATGTAATGCTTTGTACCTAAAAGGTGAAATGATTCCAGTGGTCATTAGTTTCACATACATTACTCCTAATGATTTACACTCTTTCACTTACAAAACCTCACTTTATAGACAAAAAAAAAGAAGAAAAGAAAAAGAAAAAAAAAAAGGTATTATATCCCTTCAGAGATAAACTTACATTTTTGGGACAATTGTTAATAGATAATTTTATAATGGCTCTTCTATATATAATTATATATTGTCTCTTTGTTTGTTTGCTTGTTTTTTTTAATTAATTTGTTGTTGTTGTTATTTATTTATTTATTTTTTTTTACATGTGAAAGTTACATTCTAGAATTAAATTTGATGATCTATTTTAAATGTTATAAATTTTAAATGATGAAGATTATTATGTTGACAAGGCATTCCTACAATTGGTTAGGAAGGTGTAATGACATATTAGTGTGTTCACTTTAATTAATTTTGAGCCAATAATATATAAAACTTATAAATATAAATCAAATATATCAAATCAAATCAAACAAAAAAATAAACATATAATTGATAATGAGATGTGAGTGAATTGATATTTCAATGTTTATAATATCACCAAAGTTTAAGTCTCATTGAATATATGAAATTATTATAATATATACTCAAAATCTATTAATTATAAATCTAATATTCATAATAATAATTGATCATTTAGAAATCTATGTTTTTATTATATCCCAAAAAATATAAAAAATTAAAATTAAATTATACAATTATTCCATATAAACTTCTATTATCATTTCGTATATAAAAAATAAAATTAAACTATACTATTATTCCATATAAACTTTCACTATCATTTCGTAAATAAAAAATAAAATTAAACTATACTATTATTCCATATAAACTTTTATTGTGAAATTGAAATTGATTTCCACGTGACCAAATTCTATGTTACTTGCACCCATGAACCAACAACTTACCTCCAACCATGAACCTTACCCCATGTTGATGCATGTCAAAAGAAATCTAGCTGGACATATTACTTTATAAATGATGTACCCATGAACCAACAACTTACCTCCAACCATGAACCTTACCCCATGTTGATGCATGTCAAAAGAAATCTAGCTGGACATATTACTTTATAAATGATGTGACAAATTCATGCATGGTATATAATTTGTGACATGCGCCGATATTTCTGATTTTCATGAAATTTAGATTAATTTGCCTATCTATTAAAAGATAGGTAATCGTAATAAGTCTTTAAACATGCATAAATTTTAAACTTTCGATATCAAATTTTTATAGATATATTCAATTATAATTCTAAATTAAATTATACTTAAATTTGATGAGATATACAAATTTTACCATTATCGTAATTAATTTATAAATATTATTATAAAGAATATTACTATATTATAATAAATAAAAGTTGTGTAATATTTAGTCCTTCTCTTTATATTGTAAATTATTTTATGTAGAATTTAAATATAAATTTACAATACAAAGTTAGTATAAAAATTAATAATAAGTAAAAATAAAAATTATATTTTTATTGGGTTTATATCTAGAATTTTCACTTATTAACTATTCAAATTAAAAATATTTTAGTTAAATGCGATGTAAATATTAGTTATATGTCATTTATGAATAAATATTGTTCATAAAAAAATGGTGAAAGGTTATAACTTTGGAACAATGCTTAGTCAATTACAAAGTAGCTTAAGGCCTTATGTCGATTCAATATAAAAAAAAAAAAATCATCACAAGTAAGCTTAAATTGTTATTCAAACTTGTGTCAAAGAAAAGGCATTAAAGTAGTTTGGGTCGCTGAAGGGATATAGATGGATGTAGAGATCAATCCATAACACATAGAGATCAAGATAGATGGATGACACATAAAGATCAATGCATGGTTTTTTAGTTCAAATGGACTTTAGTAACTCTAAATAATATTTAAGTTTAAAAAAAGATAGCAATGTAAAAGACTATAAAAGGTTTCAATTACATGTATATGCATCAACATATTCTATTAATTATTCAAGATGCAAGATGCAGGTTACAAGTTACATGCTTTGAGTACAAAAAAACATGCTAATAAATTATTGTATCTTTTATAACTTCAAAATAATTATTAATTACCATAATAATAATAATAATAATAATAATAATAATAATAATAATAATAATAATAAAATGTAATCTTTATAATAAAACATAGGGTTTAATCAAGTTTAAAAGATATAAAAATCAAATGAAGGTTTCTTTTATATTACTTTGTGAAAAAGTACATAGATATTTCCCTACAATTTTTTTGTTATCGTCGAACATGAGTGTAAAGAGCCCCATATTATGTCCATTTGAATTAAACTAGCATACCTATTTTAGATAAATCTATGTAAAAGACGTCGAGAGATATCATTCTCGAGGCACCTATCTTATATTAAATTTGTGACATAAGTGGAATAGGCCTATCTTATATTAGATTTGTGACATAAGTGGAATAGGCACCTCGAGAATGATATCTCTCGGCATCTTTTACATAGATTTATCTAAGATAGGTATGCTAGTAGCAACTATGCATTCTGTGTATTTATTTAACATATAAGATGATTTTTTTCATAAAATTTTACATAGATTTTAGGGTTATTTACCAACACATGGATTAATTCCATATCACTTGATCCATTAGGGGTTTTAGAGGTCATTGACTTTGTGCACCATGATCAGTGATATTTATTTCATCCATCTCCATTAGTGGACCCACAAATACAACTTCATTTGCATCAGAATCAAATTGCATATGGAAAGAGTTCAATTGGTTAATTATATTTTCATTAGAGTTAGGTGTAAGATCGTTGAGTACATTTTCATCAATCTGAACATCTGAATAAAACATGTTGTGTTCTTTTTTATATTTTCAATGTCAACCAAAACAATGATCCCTATATTCAAACATATGTTTAATAAATTCATGAAAATGTACTTGTCTCAATCATAGTTATAACCAATCACATATTCCATTAAGAAAAAATGTTGGAAATGCCATATAAAGTAATCCTAATGTGACATACTCATTGATAGGAGATGCTCCAATCCTTGGACAATCAATTAGTGTACCATGATCTGCATTAGGGTTATTTACCCATGCCTAGATTAGTTCCATCTCTCTTAAGGCATTTGGTAGTTTAAAGGCTATTGATGTCATATGATTAATGATATTTCCTTCATCTATCTCCATCAATGGACTTACAAATACAACTTCAATTGTATTCAAATCAAACTGCATATGGACAAAGTTTAGTTGGTTAAATATGTTTTCATCAGAGTCAAATAAATGTTCCTTAAGAACATTTTCATCAATCTAAACATCTGAATATAAGCTATCATGTTATATTTTGTATTTGAGTGTCTTATATATGTACTCTCTATTGATAATAAAGTTGTAATTTGTTCTACATTGATCCCTCCTCGAAACTACGATCATCAACAAATATTTTATTTGATGTGGTAAAACTTTCACTATTTATTTTAGTTTTTGTGAAAAACTTATTATATTTCCTTTATATTTATATTGACCTATAGTTTCATGTGTCACTTATAGGATTAGAATGACATGGGCTATTAATATTTTCTCACCCTGTGTTAAGTTTTCAAGTTCTGTGACTTATGGTCTAAGATCCATATTGTTTAATGTTGAAAATGGCCTTTCTTTTGTTGAAATATATTGCATATAGGGCCTTCAACTATTTGAGAAACATTCAATCCAATGTAAATTTCCTTATAAATCTAGCATATGCTTGGTGAAGCAAGATTATCTAGACCATGTCAAAAAATCATTTTAAAAGTATTCAAATTTATCCCAAGCATTCCATTGGGGTTAGTTATATTTTGTTCCCTCTTAGTTTCTGAATCTTAAATTCATCTTGTTATTCTAGATTGTGATGTTAAATCTTCTTATAAATCATTATTTTTCATTCATTTTCTACTTCTAGGTTGTGATGTTGTCTGATCTTATATATCATTATTTTGTGCATTGTTTGTAACATCAATATCCATTGCATTTTGAGTTGCATTCTCTAGTGTTTCAAGCACACGATCTATGAATGAATTGAATTTGCTTCTTAATAATTAATGTTAGTGTTAGCAGTCATTTTATAATAGTACCTTTGAAATAATTCATGATGAAGTTCTTGTTTGTGTTGTCTTTCTACCTCATTCAATTGATTTGAATATATTTATCTTTGTAATCCTATGATTAGGGAAGATGAGGGATAGTGAGGGTCAATGAGGGAGTAATCACATATGATGAGGGATTGATTAGAGATTTTTATGGATATTGAGGTTCAATGAGGGAATGATTAGGGACAATGAAAACTAAATAGATAGTGACTAGGGGTGTTAAGGCATGAGTAGGAAGTGATTAGGGATGAGGGAGGGATGATGAACAAGTAAAATTAATGTAAAGTGGTCATTTGATGTGTGCAAGTCATCAATGTGAGCTATGCTATACCAATCACGCCACTTTGTATCAATTTTAAAGTGAGTGGTTTGGAAATTTCAATTTTGACAAACCTAAGACTCCTAGAAATGCCAAGAATCAATTTGAAAGGCATAAAAACCTAAAAAATAACTATATATTTACCAAAAATGGACATTAGTTACAAAAATTATGTCCTAAAATCCATAGGTTTAATACTTAGACCCTGAAAATGCCTAAGTACTAACTTGATTGAATTTTGAAAAACTATTTTCCACATCATAAGGTATGCAGTTGTGAGACCAACTCTATCAGATGTTGAGTGACCCTAATTTTTTATATTTAATAAAGTAAATTTAAAGTATAAGAAAATAAATTTAAACTTATACTTAACATTTAGAGTAGTAAATATAAGCTTCTAGCCAAAGTTGCCTTCATGTGCAATTCCCACATGTTTTTATGTATAAAATAACAAAAACGTGACCACATTATCAATAACATAATCATGTTATCAATAACACAATCACATTATTAATAACATTATCATGTTATCAATAACATGATCATGTTACCTATTAACCAACATTCATTCCATTTTTTTTAAATGTGCAAAATAATAGTAATACGATCATGTTTTTGTTTTACAATAATGTGATCGCATTATCTATTAACGTGATCACATTTTTGTTTTATAATAAAATGATCGTGTTATCTATTAACATGACCATGTTATACATTAACATGATCATGTTATGCATTAATGCAATCACGTTATGGCACAGTAATTACTGAGCCATAATTAAAATAACGTATAGTTCCTTTCTAGTTTAACACTAATTTATTTAAATGTTGGTTAAATTACAAGTAATTACTAGTTTAACGGTAATTACCGAGACATTAAAGATTCATTAGAAAAACATCATAAACCCTCAATATGATGCTTAGAATAGATACTCCTACAATGATCAACATTTATATTTGTCTCATTGTTAAATATTATCTACAACATATTATATGTGATTGATATTGTTCACTGAAAAACCTGATCTCTGACTATTTATAATCCTCCTTTTACATTAAAAAAAAATCTCTAGTTTGTGCTTTTATTTTCCGCTTAATTTCAAAAATAGTAAACAATCTCTAGTTTGTGCTTTTCTTTTCCTCTTACTTTCAAGAAGAATAAAACATCTTTATTTTGTTCGTTTCTTTTCCTCTTAGTTTTAAGAAGAATAAAAGCCTTGTTTGATAGTTCCTTTTTAACCAGTTATTTAAACTATCATACGTAAATCAATCTTAGTATCAAAGATTCACATTAAAGGATGGTGTTCTTGTGAATTTAAATTTCTACCATTTTATATTTATGTATGGATAATGTACTATGGAATAGACTACTATTAACCATTCCAAATGGTGAGGGAATGATATTGGTGTTAAATTTGAGTGATTATGTCATCCAATGTTAGGTATTTCTATGTATTTTATTCTAAAATAATTATTTAGGTAGTGGTGGGAAGTTGTAATATAGTGAGTGTGTTTACTTCTAATTTTAACCTTAAATTTGATGTTTATTTACCATCATTTAGATTTTTTTCATTAAAAAAAACTTTGTCAAAATTATTATATCTTATTATTATTATTATTTAAATATAATTTTATGATCAAACACTATTACAAGTTAGAATCCAAACAAAATTATTATATTATATTAAATTTTATTAAAAATATAATTTTATGAGCGAACACTAATACAAGTTAAGAACTTAAAACATATATTTTTAAATTTTAGCCCACCCTCCACTATTACACATTAATTTTATATTATTTGGCATGTAAAGGTTGTAAAATTATAAGGTTATACCATTATGATTATCTATAATACTAAATTCTATTCCCATTTGATCCATATAGAACTAGGTGTATCAAATAAATTTATTTTTCAGTCTATGTAGTAAATTTAGTTGTTTTTATTTAAGTTTCAATGTTGATATTTTTTTTCATGAAATCACTTTTACTTCTATTTAAGACTCAAAAGTGCATTTTGAGTGATGTTGTAGCTAAGATCTCTAAATATATTAAATAATACTTATAAAACTAGGTTCATTTCTATGCTAAATAACTATTATTTTGATGGATTTATAACTGTTCTCTTTATGTGAGCCTATGAATGGAGTTTGAGAGAAGTAGAAATATTTTTTGGAGATATAAATTATGCTATAACAGTCCTAGGTTACAATATTTTTTCAAATTTAATTATATAAAACTAAAATAAAAATAGAGTTAGGCTCATGCTTGTAAACAAAATATGAACATCATATGAGTCATGGATTTGTGTACAATTGGGTGGATTAAATTACAATCAAAATATTTTTAGATGTAATGTAAATTTTGAGTAAAAAATATTTTGTAGATTTAATGTGAAATTTTGAACACACCAAACTATTAAAGCATATATGTATTTTATTTAGTTTTTCCATCTTTTACTATGATTTATATGGGTAATGTTGAATAACAAAATTTTGTAGACACATTTGAACTAGATGTACTATATAATAAAATTATAAAACTTAAATGTTCATTGAGTGAAGTTCATTATGGATGAATTTATAATGAACACAAATTTATAAATTGACTCTTAATCCTCATGGCTATTGATATAAATGATAAACAAATGCCTTAAACATGATTTTTAGGTGTAATTGTATGTAGCTAAGAAAATGTGTGTAATAGAAAAATTATGAACCATAACAAACAATTTATTGAAAATTTTAATAATTTTAATAATTTTAATTTTATATTAGTTAATCTTATTAATTTTTTATAGATTTATTTATTATTTTGTCATGTCCCTTTTTTGAAATTAATTGATCAAAAGATCCATGAACTATTCCATATTTTCTGTAGGCTAAAGGATAAAGTTAGGGAAATAAATTAATAATAACACTTTAAGTTGTCTTAAGTCACTTTTATTTTATAACATAAAAATAACATTTATGTATTAGGTAGATACAAGATAATGGAGGACAAAAGGGGGACTTAAAGCGGCACTTTTTTTCTTCTAAAAATAACACTAGTTGAACTTGGAGAGAATGTCAAAGACACTTAAAAAAAGAATGTGGCAATGATGTAAGAATATGAATTGTAAAATTTTTAATGTAGATAAATATATCTATATATATGTATGAAATCCCTTTTTATGAATAGATAAGAAGATTGCATGTGTATGAACACATTTTTCTTGAGTAAATGAATGAATTATTGTATGAAATTTTATATATGGATATATGAAATGTCTAAGATTGTTGAAAATATTTTTTATTAAATTTTTAACACACACACACACACACATAACAAGTCAAGGCAACTACAAAATTAAAACTAAAAATGTACAAACACAACTTTTTTACATTAAGTTTTTCAAAATCAATTTTTAAAATAAACTACTACTTGTCTTGTTATGTAGAGGCAAAAAACTTTAACCAAAACTATCATGTATGGAGAAGACCTAGTTTATCCCACTAGATCTATAGTGATTACCAAAACTTGTCTTCGTATATACTATCATAAAAAAATAAGACAATGATTATTTGAGGAATTTGAAACACATAGGGTGGTGTTTCAATGTTCAAATTTGGTTATCTCTACAAATATTCAAATGATCAAATATCATGAAAATAATCTAAATAAAATGTTGTGGAAAGTTTAATAATCTAAGCATGACGTTATTTGTTGAAACAATAAAAAACATAGTTGATCCTAAAGGTGATTGACTTGGTAAAGTTAGTTTTCAATGCGTTTGGAATTTCAAATTATGAAAGTGAACTTATTTGATTTACTATATTTCAATTTTGAATTATTTTATCATTATGTATTTATTTCTATTTAAATTTTTTTCTTAATTTTTTAATGTAGGTTAGTGGTACCAAATGAGCTTCTTACCTTCACATGGTCAGTGTCATGAGTAGGGAAAATTATCTTCTTGAAAAAAAGAGAAGCCTAGTCAATAGTACATATTGAGTAGATACATATGAAAGATAATCTTATATGAGGTGCTCATAAAACTCATCCATGTAACTATAAGAGATGATGGTCCATCTTTAACCCTCATGATTTGTCTATACCCATAAAGGTTTTCCTGTAACACAAGATGAAATTTTGGTCTATTTACACTCTCAAGGATGAGAATATTATTTTAAGGGATGCATCTGACTGAATGTAAATTTCAGTCCCACATCATGATAGAGAGTGGAGGGAGTGGCCCATTATAGCATTCATATGCCTATTTGGATGTGTTTGTGAAGATAGTTCATTTATTGGGATAGTGAGTTAGAGGATAAACCTCTCATTGACTAAATTTTGATCCTTTAAGAGGGTTTTGGCTGTGAGATAAAACTCATTGTCGTGTCTTACTCATCCTAAGTGAGGGAAAATCCTCTAGAGAATGATTAGAGGAATCACTTGTATAAATATAAGAGATGATGGTTTGTATCTATTATTTATGGTTCTCCTACAATAAATGGTGTAAGTTCGGTCTATTTTCACTGTCAAGGATGCTAAAATTATCTTAAGGGATGCATCTGACTGACTTCAAATTTCAATCTCAAGACATGACAGGGAGTATGTTAGAGGTAAAATCACTGAGAGGGAGGTGAATCAGTGAGCCTAAATAATCAAACTTAAATTTCATTCAATTTCAAGTTATTAATCAATTATTATAAGCATTCATGAAGCATACACATCATTCATAACAATGAACAAGAGAGACAATGCAAGCTCAATCACATAACACATGACATATGTGGTAAAACCTCTTAGAGAAGAAAACTCACTGGAACCTAAAATTGGACTACTATCCTATAATAAAAATATTAAATTTATACAATCTACAAGTGATCAATGAACTACAATCCTTATTTAGTGAGACTACAATCCCATAAGGTGCTACAAAACTTGTTTAGTTGAGCTGCAACAACAACCAAAATTTTAGAAAGTTTCACCTTGCAAGGAGGATAAAACCACCTTAGATGTTGAGATACCACAGAAAAACCTATGAGTAAATCCACCTATTAATTAACATCTTCAACATTTTATGGTGGACCTCTAATTATCACTCTTCACCTTCGCTCATACTCAAACATTAAGAACACTATTCTACCAATAAAATTATGACCTACAAGTCATACAAATAGTCCTTAATATGTTATGATCTTAAAATCATCCATAGGGAACTATACCACTCCTTAATTCCATAATTCACTCACACAAGCCTCTCTCAAATCTCTCCCAAATCCCACACTAAAGTCTTAAAACCATCATCTTTGGTTCCACTATTTATAGAGCATACTTGATAATCAACACCCTGGTCAACCATTAGGCATTCCTTGGACCTTAAGGCATATATAATACATATACATAGCTCAATAACATATTCATAGGTTATCCATAGCATCTATGGGTCACCCTTAAGCAGGTACACCTTTTAATAAGGCCCTTGTAGGTCTTATAGGTCTCATGGAGATCTATTCACCCATTTAGCACATCAATAAACAAAATAAGAACATAAGACCAATTTAAATTACATGGGTACACTCCTTATGTTTCCTTAGACATCCTCAAGTTCTCACAATCACCAAAACATTATTCTATTAAAGCATAATTTACTCAACAACATTTTATGCATACAATCATCATGAACAAATACACAGTCAAATTCTAAACCTTTGTTCATATTGCATACAATTGGTCAAAACTTAATAATGCACAAAAATTATCCTCATGTATTATAAAACATGAGCAAATAGCTAATTCATAATTAAACGTTGAAACAAAAAAAATAATGAGCTCAATTACCCTTCTCAGGTTACTTGCAGAACACAGTCAAACACATAGTCAACTTTGGATCTCAATATATTTATCTATTCATATAATTAAATTTAAAATTAATATTTATAAATGATTATTGGAATCATATATAACTTCACTTTTTATACCATGAGTAAATTATACATAGATCGAAAGATATGACACAAAAACTAGACATTGATTTTTTCCTTTGCAAAATTCAAATATTCAAATTCAAACGATCACAGTTAAACCTTGAACATTTGACATCATCTCATGAAATATTTCAATATTGGCTCATTGCACACCACTAATATATATTTATCAATTAGGTATTTACCTTATAGAACTCACTGTTTGGTCTTTCTTAGAATCCCCATGATCATGAAACTTGGCACCTTCGTGTGCCTCCTGAGCACTTATATTTGTTAAACATCGTGCACTTCTTACCATCTCACTCAAAACACACTATTATATCAAAATAATATGATAAAATGAGAATCATTGGATCTTCATTTGGTCCTGCTCTTTAACTCATGCAAAATAGACTAAGTATGGGGACCATTGCAATCTGTCTGATAAGCCAACTTTGAACCTTAATAACTTTTACCTCGCTCACTCGCATGTTCTCAAATATGGACCATATGATATCCTCACATAGAATAATCCAAACATATATCAATATTATATTGAAACCATCACACATGTGATAAATAATGACATTAAAATTCTCACTCAAATTTTTTTACCATAGAGCCAATTGTGTCAAATTCTTATTTGGAAGGCCAACTTTGAACATGCATATCTTTTGCTACACTTCAGTGCTTGACTTAAAAGTTAGTGAAAATAAATTAGGCCCAAAATTGAATAAAACCATATGATAATATTGTTTTGAAACATCCACATGTGTTATATATTCCATCACCAAACTACTTACTCATCTCTTTCTAGCCTCATGCAAATTTCGCTATGGGAAAATAATGTCAAATTACTTGGGAGCCCAACTTTGCATTTACATATATTTTGTTGTACTTAGGTGCATGACCTAAGATTTAGTGAATAATAACCAGGAAAAATAATAAAAAAACCCATGTGACCATTTATTCTTAAAACCTCCATGCATGCGAATTCTAACATCATCAACATGCTTACTTGGTTGTATTTGAACATAGAAAACATTGTCAAAATCTGTGAGAGCCCAATTTTGTACCCACATATATTTTACTGTGTTTAGGTGCATGAACTAAGATTTATCACATTGTAACTAGGGAATAATAAGATCAAAACTATATGACCAAATCTCACTTACTCATCCACACGTGGCAATGGTGATGTTAGAAAACTGCCTACTCATATTTTCTACCATTGGATCAAAATGTCTAGATGAAAATTATGGACAACTAGATAAATTCCACTTATGCACACAAGAAATACAATCATATAAAACACCTTAGGGTCCTATTTAACATCCTAAAATCACCATAATCATCCTTGAACATCTCTAATCATGCCAAAACTAAAGATCAACCAACCCATACTTCAAGCATACTAGGATAAGCACATTGCACACTTTGCCATTGTCACATAGACTATCAAGGCACTTCATCCACTCACATAGAAACTTACATGACATCATGTAAATATCTATAATAATATCCCCCTTTATCATTGATGTCAACAACCATCATATATAGCAATATATTACTCACCTTCCTTCTCTCTCTTTAAGCACTCTCACAATAAGAACTTTCTCCCCCTTTGACACAATAACAAAGTGGGCACAATCTGATCCTAGGGACCTAAAAATTAAAAAGACATGAAAGGAACACCTTATTAATATGATACAAACTCCCCCTTACCTTGAGCCTACTTCTACTTATCTTGACAACTTCCTCTTGCTCCATGTCAACACTCTCTTCAACCAAGCACTACAACCAATGAAGAAAGAACACACAAAACTAAAAATATCTAATGGAAAATATCAAGAAACATCTAAGAGAGACTCTCCCTAATAAATTTGATCAATTTCACCTTTTTAAAATCTTCAGATCTCCACATACCATGAAGAACCACCACATATGCTAACTAGCCTTCTCTATCAACCACCTCAAGGACCACCAACAAAACTTCATGCCACTCACCAAATAGGAAACATGCACAAAACCAACTTGAGACCTAATTTTTAAATACTCATGCCTTGATTTTTTGTATAAATTGAACAAAAAAAACTCTTCTTCACACTAGGCCTATCTAGTCTCCTTGTATCCCTATCTAGAACTTGAAGAGCCCATAACTTTCATTAGACACACATTCATGACCTAAAACTTCATATCTAGAGAACTATCATATGTCCCCTCAAGCACATAAATTTTAAACAACTAGTTCAACTTATATAACATACTTCCTTCACAAACTAACTAGCCAATTAGGCCTCCATCTTGATAAAAAAATATGAATAATTTGAAAACTACAAACCTTCAACTCTCTGTGAAGATTGATTTGACAACCCATTTGGCCCATTAAACCTATTAATAAGCCTTAGACCTCAATTCACAAGGAAAACTACTTTTATAACATTGTCCAAAACCCTAGAATCTCAAAACAAACAAGGTCATCAAACCTCTTTTTGGTCAACACACACCTCTAAAACTTCTTACACACCTAAAAACACCCATCACACACTTCTAGACCAAAAATTGAGCCTTCACACCTTTTGGAGCCTTGAATTCATATAACCCATTTTTTGCATGCTTGCCTTTAAGCCAAAAACTTTATGAGCACCAAACTCTTCTTGACATTGTATAAAAATCATTATGCCATCTGAAAACACCTGTTCTAACCCTGTATAATATCTCCTTCACAAACCTCTAGAGCAAGCTCATGAACTTGTTGCTTTCCCTTAACCAAAGACATTCTAATATCAACATAAGTCTTTAGTCAGATTGGTAATATCATCTTGAGTACACAAACTTGCTTCTCTACAAGAAAAGATGTCTCCTACAAAGCATAGAAAGAGACAACCTACTTTACAATGTCCTAAAACAATGTGAAATCTGGAGTTTCCCACAACTCTTCGTATTCCTTCTCCTCCTTGGTCATATAATACCTATAATTCTTCTTCTTCTTCTTAGGCTTAAGAGAAGCAACATGCTTAACCACTACAACATTCTCCTTTTCTTCTAGAACTAGATTGACAATACATGGAGACAACAAAGATTTGTGACATAACTTTTCATTTGTAGAATCTTCCTTATGTAGACACCTAAATCTGGCCACTAATAACTTCCAACCATGTTTTTGACTAATTTCCACCAAAATACACAATTTGTCTTAAAAACACAAAAACACATTAAATGATTTGAAATTGACATATTCAAGTGCTAATTTTGGCCAATGTATCATTAAATGGGGCAATGCAATTTATGGGCTAGCTAACTTTGATCAAATCATTTTGAGTCAAAATGCTAATTTTGTACCTGGGTGCTCTGGATTGCTCTTTCCTATCAAATCTCTTGCACGAGACATGTTCCTTTGTTATTTTGTGTGGTAACATTCTAAATGGGATAATAGATCCAAGGCATCTGGCATCGACTTCTAATTCTAATCCAGTCAAATTTTAAGCTAATAACAAGGCATTCTGATTAATTTAAGTAATTTGTGTACAAAGTGCTTAATCATACTTAAAAGCTAATTAAACAAAATTAGAGCCTAATTAATAATTCCACGGAAACTTGTTGAATACTTATTTTTGGAAATGAATATTTAATATCTACATCATCAAGTGACCTCATTTCTTAGGAAGACATCCCTAGGCCATAAATGCCACAAATATCAGGACTCATGCCTCCCATGTCTCATCAATACCCTCCATGCCTCTTAATTTCTCATTTATCCTAAATATTGATGATCATATTTATAGGTTTAATTACATAATTATATTAATCTTTAGCCACATATCTCAATCTTGAGATAGGCAGTTCAGGTTGATTCTACCCATTTGCAAAAATCTTTAAATAGGAGGCCTTGCCACATAAATTTTAGTCTTGATAATGCAAAGTTATAATGCACAAATGATTCCAAAAGATTTTTTAATTGGTATTAACATGCCAAATTGATTCCAAGCCAATCCAAAGCCAAAGGTGCCAAGGAGAAGAGGATATAGCCAAGTCTCTTTTGATGAAGACTTGATGAGCACAAGCCGAGCAAGCCACTACAAAAGCATTTGAAGCATCCAAGGAAGGTAAAGGATTCTTTTTTTTCCTTACTTTTTAGATGTGTTTATCATTTTTTTATGTTATTAAGCTCACCATATTAAATAGGCATGAAGGTGTTAGTTTAGTGTGTTGTTTATCAATTTTCTTTGTTCATTTTGTCATTAACATAATACTAATCTCTAATTTTTAGTCAAATTCCTATTTCACAAATGACACACCCAGTGGGACCAAACACATCCCACACATGAAGAAGATCATTATGAAACTTTAAAATATTCATTTGGATCATTAAAACTTTTACAATTTGATTCTCTAACTTTGTTTTGCCATTTTTCTTTGTCACGAGTTTACACAGTAAACGTCACCAATTGAGTAAACCATTGACGGTCATTTTCAACCATTGTTAGTTAAGTATATCCGTCATCGATTAGCATAACCATTTCTAGTAAAACCATCATCATTCTACATAATAGTTGCCAATTAGTAAAACTATCATCAGTCTATATAAACATCATTGATTAGTGTAATCATTGCCAATTAGTATAACCATCGACAGTCACTGTGTTTTTTTTTACACAAACCTGAGAGCTCATTTTTATAAGTTGTTTGTTTCATCTTTAAAATTTATTCTAAGCTAAACATCTTGATAACATTTATTTGTAGTTTTTACTTGAAAACTCATCAAAGCATGCTTAAATAGATCATTTTAAACTTATTTTAGGGTGTTTTAAAATGAATCAAACTTTTCATTTTGGTGCTTAAAGGAAAATCATTTAAGGTGATATTATTTAAATCTTGTTGTTATCTTTCAAAGTTACAAATTAAGACCAAGGGGTCAAGTGAACACCACCAAATCTTTTATTTAGGCTTAAAATTAAACACACTTATCATTTTTGTCTTCAATAGTCCTTGATCTAGTTTTGTTTAGAAAGAGAGGTGTGTTGCCTGTATACTCTTCCATTTATCCCCTTTGGGGAACCCTTGGAATCAAAATCACCATTCCTATTGCAAATTTCCTAGTCCTAGGCATAGAAAGAATGTCATCTAAAGCACTCCCTAAAAACTTACAAAAGTATTGGGTGACATTGACAATGACCCTAAATTATTTCTATTTTATGTTTTCTTTATTTCATGCAAACTTGGCTTGTAAGGGGGACGTCATTACCTCCCATGAGTTCTTTAGGGAAGCTTTGACCTGAGGTTTCATCTCTTGGTATTAACTTAATTTGGCTCCATATTGGAGTTGCACATGGGATGTAGTGGCACTTTGAACATTGCACTACACTGATAAAATAATAGGATGTAGTGGTTTCAAAAAAGACTAGACCTTTTTGCAACAAGCCAAGTGATATGGACCTAAAATCTATGCTTTTATTTTTCATTGTTTTATGTGAAAGTCATTGTGTAATTTATTCCCCTATAACATTCAAAAACTTGTAGATTTTAGACAAATCCCCACTTATCGTAGAAGTATTATTGGTGCAAGGTGTGCCTCAAGGTCCATGTCACAATACTATCATTTGAGAGAAGGCGAGGGGGGGGGGTGTAAAAACCCTACTATATAATACACATTTACTTTTGGATGAACACTTAAAATCCTCTCAAATGATGTATATTGATGGATTCCAAAAATACCAAGCAACCTTGTCAATTTAAGATCTAAGAGAGATAAATTAGTTAGTTTTGTTCTAGATTAAAGTCTTGTTTGGAGTCAAAATTTGGTGTAAACAAATGATGCAAAATGAACACATGGTCCTCATTTTCCTTTGAATAAAGAGGCATTATGTTTCCCACATGAAATCATCAATTTTCCTTGTTCAAAATTCATCAAAACTTGGAGTCATATCATCCACTTTAGCGTAGTTATGTTGCCCAATTGAGTCTAGAACTTTGCCAAAGTTTATGTCCTTCATTTATAATCTAAATTTTAAATTGCACATTTATAATTTCATAGGGTTGATGTGTTAAGTGGGTTCACCATTTGTGCTAAACTTGAGGGAACTTAGGTTCAATTCCCAATTTAGGTTGAAGGCTGTCTAAGACTCATGATTGTTATCACCACTTGATAGAATTAAGTCATTTTATGATAAACACTTACACTTTGAGTATATGCACCACAGCATTTTGAATCAAGAAAGGTAGTTTCACACTACCAAATTTGTGATTAATCATCTTTGCCTTAAGAGTTTTTGAAACAAGCATTTTTTCATAGCTTTTAGGTAGTCTAACACTGTTACACTACCCAAAACATTTTAGATATTATTTCATAGGCCCCCTTGTATAGAGTTCAAATTTGTTCCTACATTTTAAAACCAATTTGAGTATATCTTTGTGAGCCTTTGTCTAGCACAATTACATTGTTCACTTTTTGTCTAGCTTATTTGTCAAAAGAACCAAGTTTTATAGCATTATTTATGAGAAAATAAATTATCTCTAAAGTGTCTTTTGTTTCATACCTTATACCTATTTGATCGGGTCCATATCCAACAATAAAATGCCTAGTGTTTTTTAGAAGTGTTTCAAATCTGTTAGATTAAAACTTTCATCTATTTTAAGTCTAGCTTTGGACACCATTTGGCCAAGAGTCCTAGTGCATGCCTTGTTTGAGCCTAGCTTTTGACATCGTGTTTTGGCCAAAAGACCTAGAAACTTTTAATTTCCTAGATTAGACTAATTTGAAACACTTCAACCTTAGAGTTTGGCATTTCAATTTTTGGTTCATTTGCTTAGTCTTTTTGTGTAAGATGTGTAAATTTAGTCACTTAACGTTAGCTTGTGTTATCACAAATCTTTGCATAAACCTTTTGATCCTTTTGATGAATCTAGACCAAGTTTAAACACCATCTTTTAGATATTGTCTTTTTAGAGTTTGTAAAACTCTTTGACCTTTTATTGCAAAAAATTTTACTATGGATCCCAACATGTATTCCTATACTTGTAGTGGACTCATGTATAATCCAGGGATTAGTAATGTGGTTGCATAAGAAGAAATGGTGTAAGACCCCTATGCAGATAATATTTATTATGAGATGGATACATATCCCTCTTATAATACTTAATTAGGGGAACAAAGCCAAGATCCATTAGCTAAGTATTTGGCTAATACACCACCTTATTCAAAACAAGACCAAGAACAAACTGCACGATACCTAGCTACAATACCTATAGCTAACAAAATAGTTCTAAAATATTCATGCTATAAAAATACACGTTCTACATATGATCCATTTTTATTTGAGAGTTATTTATTGGAGAACAAAGATGAGATTTTGGTTACAACCATAGAGGTAGGGGCCAAGTTCCAACAGACTTCCCCCATGAGAATTTACCAAGCCTAGTAAGAATGCCCCATAACATAATTTATGATCAATAGGCTTCTTCTAGAAATCCTTTGTATATAGTCCAAACAATGTATCAGGAGCCTAATATGCCTAACATAGGTAAAAACCTCATGGAAGACCACTTTAACTAAATGTAGATGGCATATCAAACTTACCTAAATCTAGCACATAATTTCAATCAGATGACCATGGTGAGCAAACCTCTTATTGATTTAGTTACTTCAATAGGAGTTTTGATAGATTTAATTGGTCAAGACAATTAGAGTTCAGCCCCATTCATGCAAAACACTTCAATGGAAAAATTACTACATATGCCCATTATTAAAGAAGTGTCTTCTACTTCTACATAGAATAGTGAGCAAAATATAGTGGATAATGTGCAATCAACATCCAATCCAAATCAAAGTGGTACTAATGCACAAATAACTAGTCAACAAAATGTGACTTTAGTTAACACTACAAGTGGTTTTCCAAATTAGGGAGTAGGAGTTTCTACATCCCAACCTCAACCAGCTACTTCATCAACTATGTAACCAATATCATGCATCAAAAATAGAATGTGATGAATCCTAATCCTCCTCAACAAGTGATGAGTAGTATTCCAAAACATAATGCATAATCTAATATACCAATGCAACTAAGGCTGAATGTATTGCCACCTCAATAAGGGGTAACTAATGTTCTACCTCGTTGGGTAATGACAAACATACCTCTTCAATCATATACTAGTATACCAATCCAAAACCAAACTATGAATAACCAACAACATGTAAATATTGGTCAATGATAGATGTTGAATCTTCAACATGATTTCATTTCCCAATAAGGATTCATGTAACAAGGAGGCTCTCATATTTCTCAAGTACCTACTAGGAAATAATCAGTTCAAAATGTGCCACAAGTTCAGAGACAAGGTCTTGGTTCACAAGTTTCCACTCAATAACAAGGTTTGATTAGTCAATAACATGTCTTTTTTCAACCACAATAGGCATAGTATAGTTATATCCCTCCATCCTAACCATAAAATCCTTCAAGTCAACCCTTCATAGCCAACCCAAACTAGAATATTGCACAACCAAATATGCAATTTCAAGTACATCTTAATCCACGTATGCATATTCATAGTTCACTTCCCAACCAAACCAATATACCCAAACATATATCTCCATCATACCTTGGTCAAAGTGTCCCACTTGTGACCTCCCAACCATCTACCCAAACTAATGTTCTCCCTCAAACCAATGTTCCTTTCAGTTTCTTATCTCAAGAATTGCAATAGATGAAGGATGAAATTAAAGCCATTCAAGTTGGGAAACAAACTAAAATTTTTAAATTGGATGACATGTGATCTTATCCATTCAACATGGAGTACTTGTAGATACCATTTCCTCCAGGATATGAACCACCAAAATTTGACAAATACAAAAGGAAAGGTGACCCTAAGGCCCATTTAACTGAGTTCTTTGTCACACGTCAACCAGTGGCATATAGTGATATATACCTTTTGTTGTTGTTTCCAAGGAGCTTGGATGGACAAGCCTTGGAGTAGTTCTTAAAGTTACCCAAGAATTTAGTAATAGATTTTGATGATCTTTCTGATAAGTTTGTGCAACACTTTTCTTATAATCTCAAACATGATATTTCTTTAGTTGACTTAACACAAGCAAAATAAAAGGCTAGTGAGAGTTTTGCAAGTTATCTATAGTAATGGAGAGCCCTTTCAAGTCAATTCACCCATAATTTACTAGATAAATAATTAGCCACTATGTTTACTAAAAATTTGCATAGTGAGATAGCTTATCATCTGGAACTACAATGTGCACACACTTTCAAGGAGATCATCGACAAAGGCTTGTTGATTGAGTGAGCCCTTATTAAGAAAGGGATCATCAAGATTATGTAAACTAATAAAAATCAAGGTACCAATCAGGGAAGTGGCTAAAACCAACATCTAATCCAAGCACAAGTATCACAACCAACACAGGCCGATAACCAAGATAGACCAAATAAATTCAACCATAATAGGAATGTTGTGGGTAATGGAGTAACTGAGTCATGTCATGTCCAAATAGTGAAAACATCATCTGTATCACTTTTTTAGCTCACTCCTACCCAACAACCTCTTCAACCAATACCATAAGCATAACAATTAAGACCTACACAACAAATGCAACAACCTTTACCATTACAAGCCCCTCCTCCAAGGAGAATTGTGCCTATGCATCATGTCTTTAGTGACCTAGGAGAGCCTATTGAGTCTATATTTCACAAACTTCCTACTATTAATTTGATTAGTTGGCCTATACCAAAGCATTAGCCATAAGGCATTCCTTATCTTGATTGGTACCATGAAAATGAATTCTATGAATATCATCGAGTCAACAGGAATAATCTATGAAGATGTATGCAAATCAAGCATTTGATTGAGAATATGTTGGAGAATGGGGAGATAATATTAGATAATGGTGCTTCCACCTCCAATCAAACTCTTAGGATTTATCAAAACCCCTTTCCCTAGAATAACACATAATAACCACATAATAATCAGCAATAACAATAACAAAAACACTGATTGGTGCAACAATAAAATCAACAATATCAAAATTAAAGGCCAAACCAAAAGAATCAGTAGAATCAACATTAGATACCACAACATTAGAATAATGGATAAAACCAAGGTCAAAATGGTAACAAACAAAAAACCTACCATGCAGTTTCACATAACTACAATAGGGTTGTAGGTCATATTGTAGGGGGTAGCATTAATACCATCTCCATTAATCCTAGACTGAACACTAATCAATCTAGACCATTGCTAAATAATACCATTCAACTAAATTATATGGATAATCCTTCTTTGACTTGGGATTGCACACAGGTGAACTAGAAAATTAGGACTTCCACTTTTGGACCTTATACTGATAACTCACCCTTACCACATGACCACATATAAGTGCACAAAAAACCAAGACTTGTCCTATCTAGTCCCACACCATTCTCAACATTTGTTAGCAATTATGGTCCAACATCTAATCCTGATTGTGCAATCGTAACTCAAAGGTCAAAGATTACTATCCCAAATCCAAAACCATCTACCACTTTGCCTGTTATCCAACCAACTGTTCAACCTCAGAATAAACCATTCACCATTGACCAAGACAATAAGTTTTATATTATGGAACAATTGCAGAAGACACTAGCACAAATTTATATTCTATATTTACTATGAATGCCAACAATATACAAGAACATTTTGAATGAGTTTTAAACCCAATCCACTATTGATAGTGACATTTTTGCAGATAAATTTCAAGCTTTGGTTGGACACCTAGCTCCAACCCAACAAGTCACATTCAACCAAGGTGATATGTCTTCCCTTGGCCCATTCCATAATAATCCATTTTACATAGAAGTTTATATAAAGTGAAATACAATGAAACATGTCCTTATAGACAATGGATTAGGCCTCAACATAGTGTCTCTAAAGCTCATCAAGCTTCTTGGGTACACAATGGTAGATCTCCATCTAGAAATGATAACTATCAAAGCTTATGATAATCAAGAAAGAGAATCACAAGGCACCATTAACTTATCAATTATCATTGGGCCTTTGAACCATGATACACTTTGTCATGTGCTTGATCTTGAGTTGTCATATAATATAATTTTAGGAAGTCCTTGGTTACATGAGATTCATACAGTCCCATCAACGTTGCACCAATGTATCAAGTTCTCCCACTCAAGGATGGAAGTGAATATTCTAGGAGATTTACACCCATATGAAGACTGCAAACATTTTGAGGCTGATTTTCAAAGCTATAATTACCAATACAACATGAATCCAAGTTCCAAGCAGGATAAAATAAAGGCCATACTTATTGATCCTCCATAGGATAATTGCATAGATCCTAATACCTTGGATTCGCTTTCCCACATACCACCTCCTGAAGCTTCCAATCATTTCATCATTTTAGATAATGACCCAGGGGAATATGTGACCCATGATACCTTCCATATTTCCAATCTTCCTCAAAATCCAAAGACCTTTGGATGACCTAAAAATACCCCACACATGCATTGGCAACAAAAAAAAAGATAAGGGATTTGTCATGTTTGTACCAACATCTGGCCTAGAACCAGACCCTCTTGAAGGGGACAAATCATGGTTATACAATGACAACCAAGTTGATTTTTATAAAAGTGCAAAGTATCCTATTCCCAATAGGATCATGGAATATCAAGATTATGAAAGAAGAGGCCTTGAAATGAATCAACAAGGAACCATTGAGCCAATTTCTATGACTAAGTATAAAAGACCCTATGGACTTAGATTTAAACCACCTGGGGGTGACCCCACATATCTTATTCAAGTTCCATCACTGGTGGTTAGTGATGATGATGCCAACAATGAAGTAGAGTCCAATCATAGCCTCAACTTTGATGACCTAGCTGAGACTAATATGTTCAATAATAATGCCATTTGTACCCTTACCCTAGTCATTCATCACAACCCATTACCATTATCCTATCCCCAATTGATAGATTGGGAATAACAAGAATCTAATTTACATATTGATGAGTTTAAGAATGATGAGGCATTCTATGACTTTTTAGGCCTTAGAGACAATATTCTATTGGGAGATCATAAATTAGGATTCTCAATTACATTGGATCCTGAATCCTATTTTAGAGAGTGGGTGAACACCCTTAGCCAAAAGCAAATAAATAAAAAATTGAGGTCCCAAAGGGAAAACCTCTTTGAGGCACTTTTTGACTAGGGAAAAAGTAAAGATAAAGGCTAGTCTAGTGGTGAAAACTTGTTTAGGCACCATTAGATGGGGGGTGTTCATTCTTCTTTGAATTTAGACCAAGAGACCACCAATGATGAACTTGACTATGGATCCAAGTTTAGTTTTGTGCAACAACAAGTATTTGATAAAATTCTTCAAGATTTTTTTATTGTTTTTGTCACATGGATAGATCTCCCATTGGGGAACTTAGATTCATCATGCCTAGGAGACGTTGAAGAGCAATTCCTAACAGAGGACCTTGACATAGTTCAATAGTTCAAGTCTTTGCCTATTATCCTAGAAGATGGTTCAAACTTTATAGTCAAAGATACAATAGTGGTAAACATTGAGACTCCATTAGACCTGAAATGGATACAATTAGGCATGTCCCTCATTGAGGAGGAACATGAAGTCTTTACAAATTTTTTGAGAGAATTTGTAGATCTCTTTACATGGACTTATTTTGACATGCTAGGTTTGGACCCCACCTTGTTTCTGCATGACCTTATGGTTAATCCTAATGCCAAACCAGTGAAACAAAATTTGTGTAAGATGCATCCTCACATTGTTGTCTTGGTAAAGAAAGAGTTGGAAAAACTCTTAGAAGTAGGATGTATCTAATCCATTGACTACTTAGAATGAATATCTAATGTTTTACTTGTTATCAAAAATCTTGAAGGAATCTATATCTATACTATTTTTTAAGAAATAAAAAAATATTATCCTAAGGATGACTTTCCATTTCCTAATATTGACATGATCATTGAATTCACAATGGGTTATGAAATTTTTTCACTCATAGATGGCTTTTTAGGATACAACCAACTTAGAATATCACCAAATAACCAACATAAAATAATGTTCACCACTCTATGGGAAGAATTTTGTTATTAGGTAATGCCATTTGGTCTTAAAAATGTTGGAGCTACATATCAAAGGGCCATGACTATAATATTATATGATATGATGCATGATATCTTTAAAGACTATGTCGATTACATATTAGGAAAATCCAAAATCAGGACCAACCATCTAGCAATGCTACATAGGATATTTAAAAGATTGTAGGAGTATAAAGTTAGATTCAATCTAAATAAATGTGTGTTTGGAGTAACCTTAGGAAAGTCACTTGGATTCATTGTGTCTCATAGAGGCATTAAATTCGATCCAGTTAAAGTCTATGTTATAATTGAAATGCCACCACCAACCAAACTGAAGCAACTCCATAGTTTGTAGGGAAAGATCCAGTCAATCTGACACTTCATCTCTCAGCTAGAAGACAAGTGTCATCCATTTACACATCTTTTGAAGAAGGGAGTTGCATTTTATTGGGATGATCACTACCAAATAGCTTTTCAACAACTCAAGGAATATCTAGTTAATCCACCTATTTTGTTACCTCTTATACCAGGAAAGCCATTCTTTTCGTATCTATCAGCTACTAATAATGCCTTGGGGGCACTTTTAGTTCAACATGATAACAATAGAAAATAGATTAAAATATACTACTTATGCCATACCTTGGTCACATATTAACACAACTACACACTTATTGAAAAAGCTTGTCTAGCCATGGTCTTCACAACTCAAAAACTATGCCATTACATGTTAAAAAATAAGACCATGGCCATTTAAAAAGTAGATCCACTCAAGTATCTACTATCTAAAATAGATTTACAAGGTATAATGGCTAAATGGATCATGCTTCTTAGTGAGTTTGAGATAGAGTATGTTAATCAAAAGGCAATCAAAGGATAGGTCCTTATGGATCAACTTACTGAAGCACCCCTTACAAACATAAATCCACTCACATTTCATTTTCCTGATGAATCCATAATGACCATCATTGACACACCTCTTGAGGAGCAGTACTAGAAGTTGTATTTTGATGATTCATTTACTACACATGGATTGGGGGAAGGCCTCTTATTTATTATACCATAAGGGGATCTAATCCCTAAATCATTCAAAATCATTTTTCCTTATACAAACAACATGGTTGAGTATGAAGCACTTGTCATAGGACTTTGATAGGTAGTACACTAGAACATATCTCATCTCCAAGTTTATGGTTATTCTAAGTTAATCATCAATCAGGTCACATACCATTTCTAAACCAAAGATGATAAGTTGGTTTCATATAGGGCTATGGTTGATACCCTAAAGCATCAAATTAAAAATATCCAATTTGAGCATATACCAAGGGCTATTAATAAAACTATAGATGCCATGGCTACTATTGGCTCTCTAATTTGAAAAATAGATAAAGTTAGAGAGTATCAATTCTTTGTCAAGAATTTGGTCGCACTAGGTCATGAACCTTCAACTATGTCAATGATTTATGATATTATTGGTCCTAATTCTATCTAGTACTCAAACCTTTACAGATACCTTCATGACCAACTTCTACCACCTAACCTATCTCAAAAACAAACCAAAGCTTTTATCCATCATTCCACTCATTATACTTTGCTTGGATCCACCCTTTACCACCACAATTTTGATGGAGCTCTACTTCATTGTTTAACATCAACAGAGTCTACACTAGCATTAAGAGATGTTCATGAAGTGATATGTGGAGCTCATTCTAACAGGGTAGTCTTATCCAAAAAGCTCTTGTGTATTATTTATTATTGGCCCACGATGGACATAGATGCAATTGCATATGTAAAGAAGTGTGACAAATGTCAATGGCATGCTAATTTGATTCATGCCATAATATAAAATCTAAAACTGATGTTGACACCATGGCCATTTTCTACATGGGGACTTGACCTCATTAAAAAAACATCCCCACTTCATCTGATGGCCATAAACATATCCTTACCACCATTGAGTATTTCACAAAGTGGGTTGAAGCTATAACCCTCACTTATGTGACTAGAAAGTAAATTTCCAAATTTATCTTGATCTCATTTGCTACTATGGTATCCCCTCTGACATTATATCTGATAATAGAGGATCATTCAAGAATAAGGATGCAGACCAGCTATGTATTGAATCTAACATCACACGTCATTTTTCTACAACATATTACCCTCAAGGTAATGGCTAGGCCAAAGCATCAAACAAAACCATTGTCAATATTCTCAAGAAGATTATCAATGATGTTGGTCGTGATTGACACTTGAAAATATTCCCTACCCTTTGGGCATATCTTACCAATCATCATACTCATACAAGAGCCACTTCATACTCACTTGTTTATAGTACTGAAGCCATCCTTCTCATTGAGGTCAAATTTCCTTTGCTACACATCTTTCAAACATGTCCTAAATGATCATGAATATCAAGCAGCTCACCTGTAAGAGCTAGACCTACTTCATGAAAAATTCATAGCTATGCTAAAAAATCTTTAGGCATATTAGAACCAACTCAAAGGCCACTATAATTGGTGGGTCAAGTATATAACATTTGAACTTGGTGATCTTATTCTTAAGGAAAACTAAAAAATATCATGGGTGAAGAGAAGCATAAAGGTAAATTCAAATCAAATTGGATAGGGCCTTTCATCATTCCTATAGATTATGGATCAAGAGCATATAGGCTTGCCACACCAGATGGAGATGAACTTCCTGAGCCAATGAATATTATTCACCTCAAGTGGTACTATGCTTAAGCACTAAGGTGTATTGTCTATAAGGACTATTTCATGTTGTGACATTTTATCACTATTATTCTTTGTAAAAATATCATGCTTATCATTCCTTTTAGCCCATTCCATCTACTTTATCATCTTGTTCTATCAACTAGATGTGTTATAAAGCCTAGCCTATTTACCTTGGTTTTTTCCATTCATTGCACATTTTTAGCATTGAGGAATCTGATCAATTTCATCAATTGTTTCAAGTACTTCAGATAGAGATCATATTTTGGAGTAGTATGACATAAGTTTTGATATTTTCATCCTTAGTTTGTTATTCCTTTCTTATCATAGGTCTTGATACTAATTATAACCAAATTTAGGAAAATTAGTACCCTTGATCCATGCTGTTGTGTCTTAGTTATAACCATGTATGGGAAAACTAGGGGAAACATTTGTTTATTGAGCCTTGACATACCAACTTTTCACTTCTTATGCCATACTATGCCTTTTTACCAACTATCCCTGTTTTGTTTGAATTGACTACTACACTAGTCAAATTCTTCCACTGTAAGGGTAAAACTATAGTGATTTGAGGTCCTACTCTAGGACTATGTAGGCAATGCTCAATACTTGTTGAGGTTAGCTCAGTCACCCTTTCTACCATGTTCTTTCCATTTTGTGAGTAACCTAAGTTTGAATGCTCTCACTGTTTTACAAGCAACCTAAGTTTGAATGCTCTCACCATTTTGTGAGTGACCTAAGTTTGAATGCTCTCATCATTTTATGAGAAACCTATGTTTGAACGCTCTTGCCATTATGTGAGCTTAAACCATTTAGTGTCTCATCATTCTTGATCGAGTTGAGATACTTCCAAAATTCCAAAAACATTTGTAAAATTATTAGAAAAAACTAAAAATATTTGACCACTTTTGTATTTAAGGATTATGAGAACCCTTACTAAGTTGCAAGCAAACCACTTGTCACTTAGTTTCCCCATCCTTTTTGGCCTTTTCTCTCATGCACTTTCCATTTTTCAAGACCATTCTTCTTCTTCTATCACATCCACTATGTTTATTTTCCTCAGTTATCATTTTCTTCCCATCCCTTGAGAGAACGCTATTTGGCTTGAAGTTTTTATTGGATATTATATCCATACAACTATGTAGGTAGTGTCCACTTGCCTAGTGCATATGGAGATAGCTTGACCACCCACTTCCTTTTCTTCTTTTCCTCTATTTTGTTTTTTTGTTGAATTGTCACCTATTTTCTAGGGGCAATGTTCATAGGGTTTCTATTACATTGTTTATTTATTTTTGCTTATTTTTTTATATTTATTTACCTATTTATTTGATTTCAACACTATTGCCTTGATTTAGTTTATATGTGTTCATTGGGTGATTCCTTGCCCACACTTATACTTTAATCTATCCATATTCATATGTTTACATTGTCATCATGGTTTATATCATTGGTGCATTGTTTTCTATTTGAGTATTGGATTCTGGGAGTCAGTCTTTATACATATTTTAGCAAGTCCTCATGATTTTATACCATGATACCTACCGACATGTGATAAAACAAACCTTAGCTTCAAGAAGTCTATTTAGCAATGGTGGCATCAAGATCTCTTCAGCATTGGCATCTTGATTCAATCCCAATCATATCCTAAATAGAGTAATTAACCACAAAAGAATTTTAACCTTTATTAGTTCAGATGAGAATCTCCCTACTAGTAGGTTATTCCAATTCATCATTACCCTCTATGTTAAGTTACTATCATCAATCAACCAATCAATTATGTTTTCCATAATTAGAGTCTAATGATTATAACCACCAATGAGAAAATCATTGGACACTATCCCACCTGCATTTCTCAATGATTATAAACACCTTTTTGAAAATCATTATGTTATCACCAATTTAAATTTTATGCCCATACAAGGCCATGCTGTTATCTTGTTTGTTTTTCTTAACTGGGGCAGCTCCATCTTCTCAATGATTATAACTGCCTTTGAGAAATTCATTTTTTTATTATACCACATTGTCACTATTGAGGTACAATGCTTATAACTGCCTTTGGGTGAACCATTGTACACCATCCCACTTACATTCTCAGTGATTTTAACTTGACTACTTTTTCAAAATCATTATGATTTCACCCCATCATCTTTCCTTTCTTTGGTCCCCTCATTTTACTTCTTTCTTTTCAAGGGACCATTTATCGACCTAGTTATGCCAACCATTCCCTCGATGGGGCATCATACAGTTAGTTTATCATCATTTTATTTGTAGGCATACAAGACCTTTTCATTATTTGAGAAGATGTTATTATACTTATAGCTTGCAATGCCTTCCCAAATAGGGGCAAACTGTAGACACCTAAATTTGGCCATTAATAACTTCCAGCCAAGCTTTTGACTAATTTCCACTAAAATGCACACTTTGGCTTAAAAACACTAAAACACATTAAATGAGTTTAAATTGATATATTCAATTGCTGATTTTGGCCAAGGCATCATTAAATGGGGTAATTCAATTTATGGGCCAACTAACTTTGATTAGATCATTTTGAGTCAAAATGTTAATTTTACACTTGGGTGCTCTAGATTGCTCTTTCCTATCAAATCTCTTGCAAAAGACATGTGCCTTTGTTATTTGGTGTTGGTGACATCATAAATGGGATAATGGATCCAATGCATCTGACATTGAATTCTAATTCTAATCTAGTCAAATTTTGAGCCAATAACAAGGCATTCTGATCAATTTGAGTAATTTATGCACAAAGTGCTTAATCATACTTAAGAGCTAATTAAACCAAATTAGAGCTTAATTAATAATTCCATAGAAACTTGTTGAATACTTATTTTTGGAAATGAATATTTAATATTTTCATCATCAGGTGACCTCATTTCTTGGGAAGACATTCCTAGGTCATAAATGCCACAAATATAAGGATGCATGCCTCCCATGCATCATCAATGCCCTCCATGCCTTTTAATTGCTTGTTTATCCCAAATATTGATGAGCATATTTATGGGTTTTAATTAAATAATTGGATTAATCCTTAGCCACACATCTCAATCTTGATATGGATGGTTCAAGTTGATTCTACCCATTTGCAAAAATCTATAAATAGGAGACCTTGCCACATGAATTTTAAGTCTTGATAATGAAAAGTCATAATACACAAATGATTCTAAAAGATATTAAAATTAGGATTACCATTCCAAATTGAATATAATCTAATCCAAATACAAATTTTACAAGGATAAGAGGATATAACCAAGCCTCCTTTGATGAAGACTTCATGAGCACAAGCTGAGCAAGCCACTACAAAAGCATTTGAAACATCCAAGGAAGGTGAAGGATTCTTATTTTTTCCTTAATTTTTATTTATGGTTGTCATTTTTTTTGTTATTAAGCTCACCCTAGTAACTAATCATGAAGGTGTTATTTTAGTGTGTTGTTTGTCAATTTGCTTTGTTAATTTTATCACTAACACAATACTAATCTCATCTTCTTAGTCAATTTTCTAGTTCATACCTTGCAGCTTAGAACCTCATCATTAAGCATTAAAAATTGATGTCCTTTACATGATACATGCTTAGCAACAATATGATGTTCACTTGGATCCATACATACCTTAAGACTAGATTCAACCAGCACCTTGGTTTTCTCTTTGAGCTTGGTCTCTTCATTCACAACATGAGCAGATAATGAAAGCCCTTAACACTCTTCAACTTCTGAGTCATTCTCCACCATAGAAAAAAAATTACTTGGACCTATAGTCCCATCAAGACTCACAATTTTTACCTTTGGATTCCATGTGTTAACATGCCTTCTTTCTTGCACTCTAGGAGCCTGATTAAACCTATTCTGACTTGTATACCTTTGCTTGCAAAACCTAGCAATGTGACCTCTCTATTCACAACTGTAGCATACCAAACTCCTTGATGGAAACATAGTTTGTCTTATTGTGTTTGGATATAAACTTGTAATATATCCTTTGTCATGACAAATAAAATAACTTCCCCCTTTTGAAGAGGACTCACCTTGTCTAATCTTATTTGGATAATGGTTTTCAAATTATCCCATATTAAGATAGTTGAAGCACTTAACTTTTCTCACTCCTTTTGATTGATGAATCCAATCATAGTCCAATGAAAAATCATTTCTAATAGATCTGTTTCATTCTCTAGCTCTATGTCCAAATTTATTACATGTGTAATAGTAACCATTGAATCTTGCATACCTCATGGCATTAATTTATCTGATTTGATTTGTCTTCATTCTACCAGCACCTTCATTCCTTGTCTAATGATTATCTTTAGAGACTGATCCACCTTTCTCTTATTGATATTCATGTAAATTTGAGTAGCAAGTTTAGGATATTCATTAAAATCCAATCTAAATATGTCATTAACTAATTTTTTACACTTTAGGAGATCATCTAGATCATTAGAAATTTTATCAAACTTGAAAAATGATTTCACCTTGATTTCAAATTTATCTAACTCATCTTTCAATGACACAATCTCAGAAGCATACCTTGACCATTCTTCTTCTTTGGCTCTTAGACTTTTAGACATAGATTCAAACTTATAATTAAGAAACATGAAAACACCTTCATGCTCCCTATAGTCTTCAACCAATCTTGCTTCAAACAAACTAAATTGGTCCTCATAGTCCTTGAGTTTAGATTTCATCTTTATGTTTATCTTCTCAATCTTTAGTTCTTTAAGAGAATTCATCAATACAGTCTCATAGTCCACCTCATCTTCAACATTATCTGAATCACTCCAAATAGACTCCTTTTAATGTGAGCAACTTCCTTCCTTAGCCATGAACAAAGCTTCATCTTCAGTAGGACCATCATCTTCACAATCATATTTTGAGTAACTATATTCACTCTCATCTAATGAGCTGCAATCTTCTTTGGTGTAGAGACTCTTCTTATTTTTAAAGGAATTCTTCCTGTTGATATACTTTTTGAATCTTTTCTTCTTATATGTCTTTCTTGTCTTCATCTTGGTCATCATCATGCTCTTCATTATCAGTCTTCTCATGCATATGAGGGAACTTATGATAAAAATGTCTTATCTTTCCATAGTCAGAACATTTGAAGGTTAGTTTACCCTTATACTTACCTTAGCCTATGTTTAATTTTCTAGTAATCAAAGAAATTAGTTCATCCTCATCAATGTCAGATATGTCATCCTCTTTAGGTTTCTTACCTTCAAACTTTTTCTTAGGATTCATCTCTATCTTGAATGCAACTCCCTTATTTGGTGGTATATCATCATTTACTCTCATCTCATATGTAGTAAGGGTGCCATGCAATTAATCCATATTCAAATAAGTAAGATCATGAATCTCTTCTATAGCAAATACTTTTGGATCAAAATTGAGAGATAGAGACCTTAATACCTTTTATACTATAGTATCCTCTTCAAGGTTCTCTCTAAGACTTGTGATGATGTTCACAGTCTCATCAAATCTCTACAAAAAGGATTCCATAAAATCTTCTTCCTTCATCTTGAGACTTTCAAATTGCCTTCTGTGAGTCTGTAACTTAACGAGATTGACCTTTGAATCTCCTTCATAAATTATATACATTTTTTCCCTTATATCTTTAGTATATTTACAATTGATTAATTTGTTGAACTCAGTGTCTATAAGCCCACAAGTTATGCTAATCAATAACACTAGATGGAGGAGTAGTAGGAGCAACATAACTATCCAAAATAGATTGCCATACATCAAACCCTAGGGACATAATACATGTAATCATCCTTGCACTCTAAAAATAATAATTGGATCCATTAAACATCATTACTTGCTTAGTAGAGAAACCTCCTTGATGACTACCCATATTGTACCTTGGATCACCTTCAAGTTGTCAAGCCTTTACTAAAGGACCTACTCTGATACTAATTGTTAGAAGCATAATCACTGAGAGGGGGGGGTGAATCAGTGAGCCCAAATAATCTAACTTCAATTTCAATCACTTTCAATTTATTAATCAATTACCATAATCACTCATGAAGCATACACATCATTCATAGTAATGAGCAAGAGAGACAATGCAAGATCAATCACATAGCACATAACATATGTGGGAAAATATCTTGGGGGAGAAAACCCACTAAAACATATAATTGGACTAATTTATTATAATAAAAAGATATAATTTATATCTGTTGTAATTGATTAAAGAATTACTATCCCTATTTAGTGAGACTACAATCCCACAAGGTGCTATAACACCTATCTAACTAAGCTGCAACAATAACCATAATTTTAGAAAGTTTCACCTTGAAAGGAGGATGGAACCCACTTATATGCTGAGATACCACAACAACACCTATGAACACATCCACCTATGAATTGATGTCTTCAACACTTGATGATGGACCTCTGATTATCACTCTTCACCTTCACTCATACTCAAACAATAAGAGCACTATTCTACCATTATGATCTATATGTCATACAAATAGTCCTCAATATTTTCCACTCTTAAACTCATCCATAGGGTAATATAACCCTCATTATATCCAAAATTCACACATATAATCCTCTCTCAAATCTCTCCCAAGTCTCACACTAAAGTCTTAAAACCATCATCTTTGGTTCCACTATTATAGAGCATACTTGATAATCGACACCTTGGTCAGCCATTAGGAATGACTTATCCCTTAATGAATTTATCATATGAATACATATCTCAATACAATATTCATATGTCATCCATAACATTTATGGGTCACCCTTAAGTAGCTATACCTTTTAATAAGGCCCTTTTTGCTCCTATAGGTCTCATGGAGACCTATTCACCCATTTAGCACATAAACAAACAAAATAAGAACATATAACCATTTTAAATTACATTGGTACACTCTTTATGTATACTTATACATCGTCAAGTGATCATAGTCACCAAAACATTATTTTTGCTAAAGCATAATTTACTCAAATAACATTTTGTGCACATAGTCATCATGAATGAATACACAATCAACTTCTAAACCTTTGTTTATATTGAATACAATTGTTTAAACATTAATATTTCATATATATGGTAATAATGGATTCTAAAACATGATAAAATAGTTAATTCTTCATTAAAAATTCAAATAATAATAGAACGAGCTCAATTACTCGTATCAGGTTACTTGTAGAACACAGTTAAACACACAGTCAAATTTGGAGATCAATATATTTGTTTATACATATAATTAGACCTTAAAATTCATATTACCAGATGATCCTTATAATTCTCTACAAATTTTATTTACACCATGAGCAAATTCTGCATAGATCAAAAGATATGGCACAAAAACTAGACACTGGTCTTTTCCTTTGTAAAATTCAAATATTCAAGTTCAAATAGTCACAGTTAAACCTTGAATAGTTGACCTCATCTTGTGCATTATTAAAATATTGAATCATCATGCACCATTAATCTCTATGGATTAGTCAAGTCTTTACCTTATATCACCCACCGTTTGATCTTTCTTAGAACCCCCATGATCATGACACTTAGCACCTTCACATGCCTCCTAAGCACTTATACTTGTTAAAAATCATGCACTTCTTACCATCTCAATCAACATGAATTATTAGATAAAAAATATATGATCACCCATGAATTATTAGATCTTCATTTGGTCTGATCTTTAACTTGTGCAAAATAGACTAAGTATGGGGACCATTACAATGTGTTTGAGAAGCCAACTTTGAACCCCAATAACTTTTACCTCGCTCACTCACATGTTCTCAAATTTGGACCATATGATATATTCACATAGGATAATCAAAACATATGTCAATATAATATTGGAACCCTCACATGTGTGAGAAATAATTACATTAAAATTATCACTCAATTTTTTCTGCCACAAATCCAACTATGTCAAAAACTTATTTGGAAGGCCAACTTTGAACATGCATAGCTTTTGTCACACTTTAGTGCCTGACCTAAAATTTAGTGAAAATTAACTAGGAACAAAAATAAACAAACCCATATGATCATATTATTTTTAAATGTCCACATGTGTGATATATGCCATCACCAAATTGCTTACTTGGCTCTTCCTTACCTCATCCAAATTTTGCTATGGGAAAATAATTTCAAATTGCCTAGGAGCCCAAATTTGCATTTGCATAAATTTTCTTGTGCTTAGGTGCATTAAATAAGTTTTAACACATAATAACTAAGAAAAATAATGAAAAAAACCATATGACCATTTCCTTTTGAAACCTCCATGCATGTGAATGCTGACATCATCAACATGATTACTCAACTCTATTTGAACATAGAAAACATTGTCAAAATGCCTGAGAGCCCAACTTTGCACCCAAAAATATTTGATTGTGTTTAGGTACATGACCTAATATTTATCACATAGTAACTAGGGACTAATTATATCACAACCATAGAACCAAATCCTCCTGACTCATCCACATGTGGAAATGGTGATGTCAACAAACTACCTACTCAGATTTTCTACCACTAGACCAAAATGTCTAGATGAAAACTATGGACAACCAGATGAATTCCACTTATGTACATAATAACTCAAAGCATATAAATTTTTTAGGGACCTATTTAATATCTTAAAATCACCATAATCATCCTTAAACATCTCTAATCATTCTAAAATTGAATATCAACCAAGCCATACTTCAAGCATACTAGGACAAACACATTGCACACTTTGTCATTGCCACATAGACTATCAAGGCACTTAATCTACTCACCTAGACACCTCAATGGCATCATCATGACATTATTTAAAACTCTCTAACATAGTTTAAAGAGGCTATTTAAGAATTCCTACACCAATTCAAACATGACTATGAAAATCGTTCATCGATTAGACAAGTGAGTCAAAAAATATACCTCCCACTAACCAAATTTTTATCCTTTAAGAGAGATTTGGATGTGATATCAAAATAATTAACATGTCTCACTCATCTTGAGTGAGAGAGAATACTCTAGGGCATTCTCATAATACTTTCCTATGTAATTATAGGATCCCAATGTTCATCTCTGTCCCTCATGGTTCTCCTGTAATGCATGATAAAAAAATCAATTTGTTTGTACTCTTAAAGATGAGAAGATTCTCTTAAGGGATACATTTGATCAACTAAAAATTTTGGCCCTAGGGTATGATGGAGAGTGGAGGGGGGTGTTCTAGCATTCATATGTGTCCATGAATATAGTTCATTGATTAGGCTAGTGAGTCAAAATATATGAATATGGTTCATCAATTTGGCTAGCGAGTCAAAATATACACCTCTCACTGACCAAATTTTAGTCCCTTAAGAGAGATTTGGCTGTGAGAGAAAAATATTTGTCATGTCTTGCTTGTCCAAAGTGAGAGAGAATCCTCTAAAAGGTGCTTAAAAAACTCATCCATGAAATTATAGGAGTTTATTTTTTGGATTACCCCTCACATTTCTCCTACAATACATTGCATAAGTTCAGTTCATTTGCACTCTAAGGGATGAGAATAATCTCTTAAGGGATACATTTGATCGAATATAAATTTCAATCCTAAGGCATGATAGAGATGGAATGGTGGCCATTATATATTTCATACACCCATTCATATGTGTCTTAAAATATAGTTCATCAATTGCTCTAGCGATTCAAAAGATACACTTCTCATTGACCAAACTTTGGTCTCTTTAGAGAGATTTGGCCATGAAATAAAACTTACCACCATATCTCGCTTGTCTTGAGCTAATAAGAATCCTTTGGGGGTACTTATAGGACTGATATATATAATTATAATATCTAACAACTTGTCTCTACCCCTCATAAGTCTCCTATGATATGTAATTATAATATCTATCAAGTTTCAGTCTATTTGATCTCTTAAGGATGAGAATATTCTCTTAGGGGATGCACTTAATAAATTACAAATTTCAATCCTAGGGCTTGATAGAGAGTGGAAGGAGGGTCATTATAACATTAAAAACCCATCTAGATGTATCCATATAAATTTTTCAATAATTGGGTTAACAAATCACAAGATACACCTCCCACATACTAAATTTTGGTCCCTTAAGAGACATTTAGCTATGAGAGAAAACTCACCAACATGTATTGTGAACCTTGATTTGGGGAGAATACTCTAAGGGATGTTAAGAGGAATAACCCATGTAAATTTAGGATATAATATCTAATATCTACCCCTCATGACTCTCTTATAATTTTCACATGAAGTTTGGTCTATTTTCTCTCTCAGGCACAATAAGATTATCTTAAGGGATGCATCTAGCCAATTGCAACTTTCAATATCAAATATTGATAAAGAATAGAGGGTGGCCATTCTATTGTTAAAATAACCATACTAATTTATATTCATAGATAGTTCATCAATTGAGCTAATGAGTCACAAGATACACCTCCCACAACCTAATTTTTGGTTTGTTAAGAGACAATTGGCTATGAGAGAAAATTTGCCATCTTATTTCACTCATCCCAAGTTAGGGAGAATCATCCAAGGTATGTTAAGAGGATTTTATTATACAACTTTAAGAGATGAAAACTTATATCTAACCCTCACGAATATCCTACAATACACACCTAAATTTTGGTCTATTTGCTTTCTCATTGAAGATAATATTCTCTCAAGGGATGCATCTGACCAAATACAATTTTTAGTCCCAGGTCTTGGTGAAGAGGAGAGGGGGAAATTATAGTATTAACATACCCATCATGATGCATCCATATATAAGGATATATTTATGGGTCTCTTGACACAACCCTAATAAGTGAGGGTTGTTAATCCCTGTCTTTTTTGAAAGGAGACATTGAACAAATGTCCCCATGGTCTTGGTTATCAGGTCTTAGTATACAGGGTAATATAGTTAGCTCATTTTGATCATTAAATGCATTGGTGAGTATTTCAAATTAATCACATGCATTCTAAATGTAGAGATTATGCCTTAAGGTAAATAATAAAAGGATCTAACTATGAATATGAATAATTTATTCAAAATGGATTGTCTATTGGTTACAGGTTCAATAATGCATTAATGAATAATATATAAACAAAGGAGCATGCAATCAAGGTGAAAAATTAGATTCAAATTACAACTCATAAACTAAACTAATAAAGTTGATTTAAAAATAAAAGAGAGAAGGATAGGGAGAAAAGAGAAGAAAGAACCCACTTTATAATGGAGACAAGTCTGATTCTATGGAGTAGACAAATCCCTAGATAAACTAGTCCTCAATTGAGCTAAACTTAGCTAAACTTTAAGTAAGGACAATGTAAGAGTCTGTAGAATGAAGCAACAAAGATAATGAGGAAAATAAGGTCACCAGATATATGTCTAGACCAAGTCTATCAAATGACAAAACTTTTAGAGAAATATATTTCCATTTAATGGATCAATTGGGGAGTTCATCAAAAATTCATGTGAGTTACAAACATGGCTTCCAAGTAGCCTCGACTCATAAAACTAATTTAGAAAGTAATACAAATATATGAAAGAAAGTGACTAGTCCACTACTCTAATGTAAAGATTAAAAGGAGACAATCAGGTATAGTCTCATTAATTCTAAAAAGACTATCCCTTATTATGATATAGGTGTTGATATTATATAAACATGCAGGCATATGGAGTTTCAAATTTAGATTCACCCACTGATTAGGTAGTTATATAAATTATCAATGTGGTGGGTCCACTTGAGATCAATTGAGAATAAATCTCACTCAATTTAATCACAAAAGTATCAGGACCATACTTGATTTAATTAGGAATGATTGCTTAAAAGATAATGCATTTAAGATTGCATCAAGATTAAAAATTTCCCAAATCATGTGCAGTTAAAACCATGGCTCTAACAATTAGAAACCATCCTTTTTAAAATATATTTATCTTTTTTGCTTTGTGCTTGATCCTAATGTGTACACCATACTTTGATCAATGCAACTAGTTAGAATTGCTTTGAATTCCACCATTTTTGATCCTTTTCTAGTGAGGAACAATATGAAACTTGATTCTACAAATTAATTTAAATGCACAGTCCTATATCAGGTTTTGACAGGCCAAATGACCATTAAATTTAAACCAGTGTCATACTGACATCAAAAAGAGTAAGCATGGCTCTCATTCATCATAAAGAGGTTTGTTTAGGTGAAATCTTGGGGAAAAAATTTATTGTGAGGCACATATTAATCTATGGGTTGACTTGTAAGCATGTAACTCAAAGGATCTTAGGCATAAATGCCCTGATGTTCTAAAGAATAAGAAGGTTCAGTACTAAATCCTTGAGACATTAATTATTTTTCTACATTAACAACCTCTTGATAGACCAATGCCAATGATGTGAGAGAAAATGGATTCATCCTAATGAATATTGAAGTTAGAGGATATAATGCATTAGAATATTCTCCAATAGCTACATCTTTTGTTTGTAGGAAAGGATCCTTCCACCTAGTGTATAACTAATGGAATATATGGTTGAATGCACAAGTTGGTTCATTAAGCTCTTTATGAGCTATGGGAAATTGATAAAAAGAAGACATAAGGGTCAATGGGCACACTAAAATAGTTAAGGAACACATTTTCAAATATGGCCTAAGTGGTGATGTACCCTTATGGTAAACTAAGATAATAATAATATGTACCTTGATCTAATGAAAATGGGAATATGTGACAAACCACATCCTCATGTTGAATCTACCTTTTGATAAAGGCTTCTTTAAAATCTTGGATGTGTTCCTCAACAATCTTGACCCTTCCATAGATATATTTTGCACATAATTTGTGGTTTTTTTAGGAAAGTCATGATAAGGCCTTGAAATATTAACATGGTAGGAATGTCCACCTAGCCAAGAAAAGGCCATTGGTGGACTCAAAATATCAATATTATAGTCTTAGAACTTGTAATACAACTAGGTAAAACTGCTATAAATAAAATAACAGTTTGAAATACATAAGAACAGACCCTCCTAGCACCATATATGTTGATGGGTCTATGGATATAAGTAACAATAGGTGAGGGTTGTTAATCCTTGTCTCTCTTGAAAGAAGACATACATAAATAAATATCACCAAGGGCTGGGTTATCAGGGCTTGATGTGCAAGGTAACCCAATTAGCTCATTGTGACCATTCCATTTTAAGGGGCAATGATGAGTATTTCAAACTAATGACATGAAATATAAATGTAAAACTTATGCCTTAAAGGAATCAATATAATGATCTAACTATGAATATGAATGGCTATTTTAAAAGGGAATGTATATTGCTTATAGGTTCAACAATGCATAAATGAGAAATATATAAACAAAGGAACATGCAATCAAGGTGAATCATTAGATTTAGATTTTAACTCAAAAAATAAACTAACAAATATAATAAAAAAAGAAAAGAGAGATGGGAAAGGAGAAAAGAGAAGAAAGAGCCCACTTTATAAGTGGAGACCAGTCTAATTTTATTGAGTAAAAAATATTTGGATAAGCTAGTCCTTAGTTGAGTCAGACCTATCAAAAATCCAACTAAAGATGGTTTAAGAGTTTGTGAAATAAAGTATAAAATCCAGTGAGGAAAATGGGGTCATCATATACATGTGTAGACTAATTTTATTAAATAATAAAGCTTTTTGATAAATATATTTCTATTAAAGGGATCGATTGGGGAGTTCATCAAATACTCATGTGAGTTGCATACATGGATTCCAAACAACATATACTCATAAAAATAATCTATAAAGTAGGAAAAATACATGAAATAAAGTGACTAATCCATTACTCTTATGTTAAGACTAGAAGGAACCAACTAGGCATAGTCTTACTAATCCTAAAAAGACCAGCTCTTATTACAATGCATGAGTTGATCTTATATAGACACAGAGGCCTATGGAGTTTCAAATTCATATTCACCAACTAATAAGGAAGTTACAAAAATTATCAATATGGTGGGTCCACTTGAGATTAATTAGGAATGAATTCCACTTAATTTCATCATGAAAATATTAGGGACCATGTTTGATTGAATTAAGAATAAATGCCTCAAGAGAATATAGTTGAGAATAAATCAAGATTACCATCCATCCACATCCTACATAGTTGAAACCACACCTCTGATAATTAGAAACCATGCCTCTTTAAGGTAGATCTTCATCCTTTATACTCTGCATTCGATCTCAATGTGCACATCATATCTTAATTAATGTAACTAGTCAGACTTACATTGAATTACATCATTTATAATCCTTTATTGGTGAGGAATAATCTACAAATTTATTCTAAAAATCAATTTGAATACATAGATCTATATCAATTTTGATGATTTTGATAGGTCAAACGATCATCAAATTTAAACTAGTGTCTTGCTGACATCATTGCTAACATTTTCTCTATTGGTTGGGTCATGCCATGTGGCTGATCTAAATTCTTATGATAATTAATAAAGGCTTGATATGTGTTGATTGTTCCTTTGGTAGTGGTGTAAGTGATATTTTACCATGTGGTGTCATCTCACTTAGTTGGGGCTCTGATATGTTTTAGTTTGTACAGATCACCCTAGGATAATGGGTCATCAAGATTGTGCCATGCATTAGTATCTCATTAATCTATTCACCTAGAGTAAGTTAATGAGTACAAAATTACCTAAGGTATTGGGTCATTGGGATATTATCACTTGGTAGTATCCTATTAATCCACTCACCTGTAGGATTCTATTGAGTACAGAATCAATGGGGTAGTGGGTCATCAGGATCTTACCACTGGTAGCATCTTGCTAATCCACTCACCCAGAGGATCCTACTAAGTTGGAGGCTCCCAAAAAAATATTTTGAATTTATTAAGTCTTTTACAGTGGGGAAATTATTCCACATGGCTCCAAGAACACTTTTTTATAATCAACTAAGTCTTGGATAATTATAAATTTGACACGTGGCTCCAAGAAAAATTGTCAAAAATCAACTAAGTGTTGAAATACTTTTAAGAATGGGCCAAGTTTACCGAGAGTTATAAATGTGTGCCACATAGAACAATAAATGATATCAAATCCTAAAGGCAAGATAAAGAAAGGCCTAGTTAGCTACTTCAAATTTAAAAAGTTAATAGCTAAGTGATTTTTTTGAAAATACAATGGTTAAAATAAAAGCTAAAAAATGACTAAGGCAAAAAAAAGAAAATAAAATCATGAAAGCACAAAAAATTAGCATACAAATAAGATATTATTTACCAATATTATATACAACTTTATCCATTTTATAATAAGTAAAAGAATAAAAATGAATGAACATGTAGTCACTTTAAATGGATTAAACTACTCAGAAAAAGAAGTAGAAAATTCTGATATAATTACATAATTTTTATAAATCCAAGGCAAAATGGTCTAAAAAGGAAGATTTAAATGTGTTTCAAAGACACAAGCATGAAGATATTCTAATAATTAATATAATTATGTAAATTCATATTTTAAAATCAATGCAGTCCTAGATATCATTTATAGACCAAGTGCTTATGATGAAAATTCTTTATTATCTAGATTTGGCTAAAATAATGAAGCACATTCAAAGTTTAAATCTTTAAATATAGTAAAAATGCACTCCTAATATGGTGATTCAAACAAAAAAAACCACCAAACTCCTTCAATACTTAAGACCAAACTCTAGAGCAAAAAATAGGGTGCTTGTTTTTAGTTTAAAAATGTGATGTGTTATGCAAACAATAACACATCACAAGATATGCCTCCCATAGACTAACTTTTAGTCCCTTAATAAAAATTTAGTTGCAAGATAAAACTCTCCATCATGTCTTGATCATCCCAAGCTAGGGATAATCCTGTAGGGGATGTTAAGAGGTATCACCCATTCAACTATAGGAGCTGACGACTCATCTTTACCTATCACAACTCTCGTGTAATGTGTAGTGGAAGTTTAGTCCATTTTCACTCTCAGGGATGAAAATATTTTCTTAAGGGATGTGTCTAACCAATTATAACTTTTTGTTATGTGGACATTATAACATTAAAATTACCATCTAAATAGACGGTTCATCGATTAGGATAATGAGTCATAATATATGCCTCCCACATACCTACTTTTAGTCCCTTAAGAGACATTTGGCTATGAGATAAAACTCATAGTCATGTCTTGATCATCCCAATCTAGGGATAATATTATAGGGGATGTTAAAAGGACTCAAACATATAATTGTATGATCTGATAGCTCATTTGTACCTCTCACAACTCTCCTAAAATGTGTGGTATAAGTTTGATCCATTTACGCTCTTAAGGACAAGAAGAATCTCTTAAGGGATGCATCTGTCCAAATGTAACTTTTAGTCCTATGACTAGACATAAGGTGAAGGGGGAGTTACAATGTTAAAACACCCATCCAAACATGTTCACGTAAATGGTTCATTGATTTTGATAATGAGTCATAAGATATGCCTCCCATAAACTAATTTTTGGTCCCTTAAGAGATATTTCACTATGAGAGAAAAATCATTTTTATGTATCACTCATCCTGAACTAGGAAGAATCCTAAAATCTATGCTTATAAGACTCATACATGTAATTTTAGGAGTTGATGGATCATCTATATCCCTCACAACTCTCCTGTAATTCATGGTAGAAGTTCACTTAGTTTTCTCACTCAAGGATGAGAAGATTATCTTAAGGGATGTGTTCGACCAACTATCACTTTCCATCCTAGCACCTGAAGAAGAGTTAAAGGGGGCCATTATAGTGTTAAAATCCCCATCCATATGCATCTGCATAGATGGTTTATTGATTAGGATAATGAGTCATAAGATACACCTCCCATAGACCAACTTTTGGTCCCTTAAGAGAGATTTAGATAAGAGAAAAAAATTGTTATGTGTCTTACTCATCTAAAGCTATGGAAAATCCTTTGGGGGGTGATTAGAGGACTCACCATGTAATAGTAAGAGTTTACAACTTGTTTATACCCCTCATGGTTCTTCTACAATGTGTAGTAGAATTTATCTCATTTTTTCGACTTAGGGACAATAAAATTCTCTTAAGGGATACATCCATCCAATTATAACTTTCAATCTCAAGGCCTGAAGAAGAGCATGGGGAGGAATTATAGCATTAAAACACCCATTCATATGTGTTTTCATAAATAGTTTTTTGATTAGGCTAATGAATCACAAGATACACCTCCCAATAACTAACTTTTAGCCTTTTAAGAGAGATTTAGCTGTGAGATAAAACTCGTTGCCATGTCTTACTCACCTCAAGTTGGGGATAATCCTATGGGGGATGCTTATAGGACTCACCCATGCAACTATAAGATTTAATAGATTATCTCTATCCTTCATGCTTTTCCTTCAATGCATTGCATATTTTTTTATCAATTTTCCCACTTAGGAATGAGTGTATTCTCTTAAGGAATGTGTTTGACCAACTGTAACTTTTAGTCTTAGGTCTTGATAGAGAGAAGAGGGGGGCCATTATAATGTTAAAATTCCCATGTATGTGTGTTAGGAAAACCAAGTATTCCTACATGTGTAAGTAAATAATAATTTACATAAAATAAAACAAGTTATAGTTAAAAAACATAAACAAGAGATAACAAAGCACTACACAAGATATACGTGGAAAACCCTTGAAAAACTAGTAAGGGAAAAAAACATAGGGAAAAGGTAGCATCTAAAATTCATATTCCATTAGAAAATATCTCTCTACATAACCCCTCTTAGCAACTCCTTTCCAGTGCTAACACTAAGCACTCAAGTGAGCAAAGATTACAACCAAGCTTTCATGCTCTAACCTACAAGTTTCAACATGAAACTCTTAAAATGATAACATCCATAACATCCAAGGGAGATTCAAAATCATACACCTATATCTCCATTAGCTAAGCTAACAATCCTCCAAAATCCATCTCTAAAGATCCATTCCATGAACCTAGGTGAGCCAAGCATAATAGCCTTTTAGGCTCTAACATCCAACCTTGTATATGATGATTAAAACCCAAGCATCTAGGTGAGGCATACAATCCTTTCTAACTCCAACCTCCTATCATGAAAACACAAGTTCATAAAGATACTCACATGATCCACTAAATGTATAAGCAAACAATGAGGAGAATATAATGTTTTATAGCATTTTACATCAAAGAAAAAGAAGAGAGATAAAGTGTGGTGCTACATTTGAGTGGGATCAATAGTAACCCACTAGAGCCACTCACATGCACTCATGTGCATAAGCCAAAAGCCACCACTAGTGATTTGGAGAAAAATGTGCCACTCTCGTAGTGGGGGTGTCATGTGGTCTCCATTGCATTTTTCATCATGTACAAAAATATCCAAGGTGAATTCTCCACCAAGAAAGAACAAGTGCCACATCAATGTGAATATAACCATTATCCCCCACTCCATAAGTGAGGACAAAAATCAATAATTCTCTTCTTATCTTCTTCTCCAAGGATCAACAAAGTGGATGCTCCACTAGACAAGATCATGGGCCATTTCCATGTGACTCCAAAGTTGCTACCCAACTTCTACAAGTGATTCTAAACACCCAATAGTGTTCTTCTTGTCTTCATTTCCCATGTGACCTCTTATCTTTTTCACCATGTGTCAAACCCATGTAATAAAAAATGACAAAACATGTCATTTAGTGGAGTGTTATGACCCACTCCCATCACACCACCTTGATCACACCTTAGAACCTTCCATGGTCCTGTTGCATCACCATCCTACTACATCATCACTTGCCACATCACTTGCATGCCACACCTTCATGCCATGTCACCTAGGATCCACCTCATTTGTGAATAGTGATCCATAAATAGTGACCTATGAATAGTACTCATGAATAGTGATATATGAATAATGAATTCACACCCAAAAATATCCCACTTAAAGTCATATACATATGACTTTCAAACACTTGCATCTTCTGCTAACCTATTGCCACCCAGTTGTTATCAATGCTAATGCCCACTATTGTTCACACACAACAAGCCCATTAGTAGTTTTCAGCACTACTAAAACTTCTTTCCCCTGACTAGCTTTGTCAACATCTACTTCTCTATAGAAGATTTGAAGCAACTTGGAGTGACTTCCACTTCACCACATACCCATCCTTCTTCAAGATTCCTCCATGAACTTCTCACTACTCCCACTACTTGGAAGTATCTGGTATAGTGCACACCATGAATTTCTTGAGGATTCTCCTACTCTTAATGGATACAATACATAAGAAAACCATCTTTTCCTCCTCTATAAGACATTCCAGAAGATAACTCATAAATCCATAAGAAGTGGGATACATGACTTTCTTGCTTCCATGTCTACTATGCATCTCCATCCTTGATTTGTTCCTTCATCTCCTCCTAGTCACCCAAGCCATCATACCATTAATCTTCATCATGTTGGGGTCTACAGCCAACATGTAATTAATCCATAGTAGTAACCTCTATTAATCCTTGACTCTTCATCAAGGTATTCTTATACCATATAATCATGCCTACTATAACCTGTACAGTCTTCAATTTTTCAAACCACCAAATCTTTGCCTTAACATCATAGCCCTCCTAGCTACTCCATCTCATCATGTGAACACCATGTAAAAATTATGATTTTACATCCCACTACTCCAACCATGAACAACAAGTTCTTATCTTACTCTCAATAGTAGTCTATAACTAAAGAGAAGAACCCATAGAAGTCAACACCTAACTTCTATATGTAACAAACTACTACCCACCATGATCAACATGGTACCCATCAATAGTTATTATGAATTCATCACACTACTGAGTGTATCACAACACCTATCAAGTTTTCAAGGCCCAAAAATAAAATCAAGATGCATCCTGCTTTACCACATGTCCAACCAAAACTCATTTGCAAAGTTACTCCATGCATCAGTCCACTTGGATGTTCACATCATCTACACCACATCCCTCTTAACTAATTACTTCTACTACACCACAACCATGGATCACTTCACTCAATGCATATTTGAGTCTCTAAAAGATTCAACACTGGCCTTATTATTCCACAAAACCTCAGGTCTCAAATTTGTTTTCTTCCATCCATCAACTACTCCAATAGGTATAAATTTAGGTTTCTTGTACCTCTTCCTCCACATGTATTTATAAAAATCTGGACCAACACATTGTGGTAGTAGGATCCCATAACTTATATCCCTTTCTCTAGCTATGAACCAATAAGTTACATGCCTTGTCACACCCTTCATCTACACAAATGGAAACTATCTTACTGCACCCCAAGCTATGTAGTTGTTTCTTTAATAGGAACACTATCTTGGTGTTGATCTGTTAAGTAAAGATTATTAAGATTCTCCTCCATTCTCTATTTGCATCTCCCACAGAGAGAAATAACTACCATGTAATTTTTTTTTAAATTCTATCTTGGTCTCTCCACCTATAGCTCCCACTTACACAAAACCAACCAAACCAGGATTTGATACCACTTGTTAGGAAAACCAATCATTCCTACATGTGCAAGTAAATATAAATTTGCAAAAAATAAAATAGGTTACAATAAAAAACATAAATAGGAGAAAATAAACCACTATGCAAGATATACATGGAAACCCTTGCAAAATCAGCAAGGGAAAAAACCATGGGGCAAAGGCAGCATCCAGATTTCATATTCCATCAACAAATATCTCTCCACATAACTTCTCTCAACAAATCCTTTCTAGTGATAACACCAAGCATTCAAGTGAGCAAAGATTACAACCAAGATTTCATGCTCTAACTTACACGTTGTAACATGCAACTCTTACAATGTTAACATATATAGCATCCAAATGAGCTTCAACAACATCTACTTCTATCTCCATGAGATGAGATAATAAGCCTCCAAGATCCATCTCTAAGGATCCATTCCATGCACCTAGGTGAGCCAAGCATAATATCCTTTTATGATCTAAATAGAAACCCTACATGTGATGCTTACAAACCAAGCATCTAGATGAGTTAGGCATACAAGCCTTTCTACCTCCAACCTCATATCATGCAAACAAGAGCTTACAAGGACCCTCAGATGATCTACTAAATGGATACGTAAATAATGAGGAGAACATAATTATTTATAAAATTTTACATCAAAGACAGAGAAAAGAGATAAAATGTGGTGCCACATTTGAGTGTGATCAATAGTAACCCACTAGAGCCACTCACATGCATTCATGTGCATAGGCCAAAAGCCACCACTTGTTCTTTGCATAAAAATGCACCACTCTCGTAGTGGGGGTGTCATGTGGTTTCCATTTTGTTTGTAATAATGTGCAAAAGTCTCCAAAGTGGATTATCCACTAGACAAAAATAAGTGCCACCTCCATGTGGCTCCAACCATTTCCCCCCATTCCATAAGTGAGGATAAAAAACACTAATGCTATTATTATCTTCTTATCTAAGGGTCAACAAAGTGGATTCTCCACTAGATAGGATCATGGGCCACTTCCATGTGACTCTAAAGTTGGCTCCCCACTTTCATAAGTGAGTCCAAACACCTAATAGTGTGCTTCATGTCTTCATCTCCCATATTACCTATTATATTTTACACCATATGTCAAACCCATGTGATAACAAAGTATAAACCATGTCCTTTAGTGGAGTGTTATGCCCCACTCCCATCACACCACCTTGACAACACGTTAGGATCCTCCATGGGCCCTCATGTCACATCACCATCCTACTACATCACTTGTCACATCACTTGCATTCCTGCCACATCATCTATGATCCACCTCACCTACCCAATCACCATTTCTACATCATTTATGAATAGTGACATGTGAATAGTGATCCATGAATAGCAACCTCTGAATAGTACCCATGAATAGTACTCATGAATAATGATATATGAATAGTGACTTCACACCCAAAAAGATGTGTCTACATAGATATTTTTTTGATTGGGCTAATGAGTCATAATATATGTCTCCCATTTACCAACTTTTGGTCCCTTAAGAGACATTTGGCTATGAGAGGAAATTCATTGTCATGTCTCATTTTTCCTAAGCCAAGAGGAATATTTCAAGAGATGTTAAGAGGACTCATCCATGCAAGTATAGGTTAATTGATATTTTTAAGATAGAACTCTTGAGAAAGGAGGATGACAGTTGGTTGTTATTTATTAATGGAGGTTCTTTATATACACATGTCATGAAAACACAATATGTCTACAATTTTGATAAAATGTCTTTCTACTTTATTTCTTTGTGTCTCTCTTCCTATAACTCTATGATAATGGTCATTTACGGACATTAATATAATTTTGTAATTCCTTTTTTTTTTTTTAATGAAATCTATTATAATGCTAAGAAACCATCACATAGATAAACAATAATCACATATACATGCACAACAAAATGACTTCATTGTACTCATGATAACATCAATACATTAATTTCATGAAAGTTAAACATTTGAACTATCCATAAACATGTTTAAAAAATAATGATGACATATTTAAGAAGTAAATATGTATACATGAACTATAAAAATATATGATTCAAATCTAAATATATAAAATAGTATATATGTGTATGAAAATTATGTTATAATGACATCAAAAATAGGACATATATTGAGATACAATATAAACCATAACATGTACATATACAAAATTCACCATATAGACCTACAATGTAGGCCATATTGGCATACAAAATAGATTGTGCCTACAACTAGACCCCTAACACAATAAGTAGTGATCCTCTTCATTTATTCTAAATAAATGTCATTTACTCATCATAAATTAAAACTAGGGTTGTTACATGAGTCATTATGGGAGAAACTCTCCTCTCAACATGTGAAACATCAAATGTCTCTTTCGTAACCTCATAAACATGTGGTATCTACACAACATATGAAATAGAAAATTTAATGCATTAAATTGATAAATTTAAAATGATATAATTTCTATGAACAAAATTTGTAACAAGATGATTCTAAACTCACCGTATGCCACTTAAATGACTATCTCGGGTTGCATGAACGTGAATATATCTGTGATGGAAAATCCTGTGAATCATACATATATTGTTAGATATATATGTGTAAACAAATATAAATATGACATAGAGTATAATTTATTGAAGCTAAAAAAATAATTTTACTATGTGTTCACACTAGTTTATATCTTTGAATTTGGTGCTGTGAGGGAGATAGTGGATCTTGGGATGAAACCACAACATCAGTAAAATGTTGTTCTCATTAATGCAGGGTACCCATATCATCTCTCATCATCTATAAAATAAATAAATGAAAGATGTCAATTATGAATCAAATAAAACTAAACCTAATCTAAGACAAATCAAAATCAATATTATTCCTTATGTACATGAAGATAAAGTGAGAAAGGGATATAAAGAGAGAAAAATTCACACATAAGTTTTAAGGATAAAATATATTCACACATAAGAATTCACACTAAACAAATATAAGTTTTAAGAAGGGGATATAATAATTCAGACATGTATGACATTTAAATATTGGTAATTCCTACTCTAATAATAGTTTTTTCATCATAATGGTATAAAAAAATTTCACCATATGTTATATCTATATATTTTATAATCAATTCTCTAATATCTCTTCTCATATGGTACACTTTCTAATATTATAAAATGACATATATAATGTCTCAATACATTAAAATATAAAGGGACATATATTTTAGATATTCAATTTTGCCATATGTTATATCGATATATCTTTTAGTCACTTTTCTACTATCTCTTCTCATATGGTACATTTCATAATATTTTAGAATGGCATGTATTATGTCTCTATTCAATATAATATAAAGGGTCATATGTCTTAAAAAATTCTCACTCTTCATCTATATATTTATATCATGTTATGAATCATCATGTGTTTTTAAATATGAATGGAGTTAGTGCCACCCTATTTTTTTAGATATGTGTCATTAGTAAAGATGATATGACATGTTTGATGTTGTTGAGGTATATGAGAAAACCCACATCAACTAGATGAATTATCCTCCTACCACTATTTTATTAAGACTTCTTTTTTTCTCATTGATGGGTGTCGTTATTCCCTTCATTTGATCAACTTTTTGTTGATGTCATATTTAACCAGGGTTGTGTCTAAAGTTATATGCAACAAGAAGAATCGTAACAATTTAGTAATTGATTGTAGGTACTTGTATGCTTTTTTTTGTTTTGGGGGATTCTTAATGTTTTGAGGACTTTTTTTGGTTAAAGCCTTATTGGAATCAAACTATGCAAATTTACTAGAAATAAACACATGTTGCAGAAATGAAATTGATTGCTAGAAATAGACACACGTTGCAGAAATGAAATTGATTGCTGGAAACAAACACACGTTGCAAAAATGAAATTGGTTACTGGAAATAAAAACATGTTGTAAAAATGAAATTGATTGCTAGAAACAAACACAAGTTGCAAAAATGAAATTGATTGCTAAAAACAAACACACGTTGTAGAAATGAAATTGATTGCTAGAAATAAACACACGTTGCAAAAATGAAATTGATCTAAAAGCACTTGTAGGAACAATTTTATAACAAATTTTAACTTTAAGGAGTTAGAAGCATTTATAAATTTAACAGAGTTACCTATTTACTTTTGTGAATATAAATATAAATACTGACCAAAAATGAAGATCCTAGTTCTTTAGAGTGGGCCCTTGCTCTGCCTAGAAACATGATTAAATAATTTAATTTGCTTTCAAAATAGAAATGGCTATTTCATTAATAAAATGTTCTGTATTACAAAATGTACTAATTTGTCCTTATCTCTCTATTTTTCAATGATTTTCTACACACTTTTCTAAATTCCCAGGTCTATATATATATTCTTCTACTTGTGGTGCATTGATTGCTGTAACTGCTTCATAGATATGATGGAACTAAATCGCACCTAGAATAGCTGCTAAATCAAGATGTGGCTAGATGTCCAGCTGTGTGATAAATATCTTGATTATGCAAGTTCAAAAATTTGGGAATCTATTTCTGATGTAATGGGATCATTGATATGACATATCACTAACCATTTGGAATAGATCCTCATCAGTTCCATATCTAGCCACAAAAGTTATGGATCTTATCTATAAGAGCATCGGAGCTAAATATAGAGTTCCAGAGTTAAGTCCAAAACTGTGATGACTTGAAATAGTATGGTGGAGTTTTGGAACTAACTATGATGGTTTTGGAATAGATTCTATAGGTTTTGGGACTAACTGTGATGATTTTGGAACAGATTCTGTAGGTTTTAGAATTAATCTGAATTGAGTCCAATGCTTCCAAAACATGCAATCCACTTCATATTTATTTTTTTAGCCTGATGATGACCTATTTTATTGAAAAACTAGAATTTTCCAACACACTTGTTAGGAATTACAGGTCTTTTATAATGTTAGAATCACAATCAACAAAAGATAGATAATCACATCCTAACTCATCTCAGATCAAAATAAAAGTTACAAAATGCAATCAACTTAATAGAAAGAGAGAGTAAGATGAGGTCATTTATTATATAGTTATTGGGCATATCCTAGCCTCATCACTTCCCCCATACTTGTTTGTAAGTCCCTTTACAAACTTCATTCTTCAAATTTAGGATTGTATATCCTGCATTCTATTTGATTGCTTAGATCAAATGGCTGAAATTGAATATGCCAATGCTTTGACTTAGAAGTACTATACCCTGCTCCTACTTCTACTTTTCTTTTCCATTCCTCAAATTGAGTGGGATGTTGAGGTTCTCTATTTTTCCAAGGAGATATGGGGGGTGAGAAGTAGAGGTGGCCTTGTCCGCATTCCTATCCATATGTTCAGGGTAATTTCATTGATCTGGGGAATTATTGTGCATAAAGCTTTTTCCCTTTCTAAACTCTAGATCAAATTTGAAGGGGATATTACTTCCCTTCTTTTCAATGCCACCAAGAGAAATTCTCATCTTTTTAAACATGCATCATAGATATTATCAAAATTTTCCCTTTCATAAGAGGTGAAGACATCCATGCTTTGCTATAAACTGAAAAGATAAGGTCCATTGAATTTATCATTAAATGCATGGGATTGGAAATATGTAGCAAAAGTGGATGGATTACCATAATGAATTCTCATACAGAGACCAGATGAACTAGCCTTTGACCAATGCTATGATTCCCTTTCTTTCCATGCAATCTGATTTTGAAGAATAGAGACAAATGAATTAAGCTAGCTTTCTCCTACATACAAATTGATCACAAGACCTATATTTCTTTCTAGCATAAAATTGCAGAGTAAAATTCACAAAGAAGATTTTTCTATTCTGTATTGGCTAAGGAGTAGGTAGCTAAGAAATCAGCTTAATCTTTTATTTCATGTGGAAGGCCACATGATATCCTTGCCAACTGCTAGCGAATGAATTGTTCCTCTAAAAACATGCTATAAATAGGAGAAGGTCTTCTGCATGCAAGTAGCTTCTCACTCATCATACAAACTATTTTTATTTTCACAAGACATTTAGACTTATCATTTTCCTCCTTGTAAAATTAGTCTTCTCATTTCTTCCTTGCTTTCTCTTCTTCTACCAGTTTGTCTTTCAAGTCTGTATTGGTTGCTTTGATTTCACTAAGTTATCTGCATGTGTCATCCCATAATTGTTTGAGTGGTAGATAAGTCAATTCAATATGTACAGAGATTGTTGACATAGAGGTCTATTTTGTACATTTTTCCTCATTTTCCATTAGTTTCTGCTAATTCCTCATTCTTAGCTATGAACTAATTTGTTATTTCTTCAAGAAACCTTTATTTATGTTCTAATTTGAGTTTGAGGAAGTTCAATTCCTCATCCTTTTCCTTAATAATGATTTCTACTCTAAACAAAAATAGAGCCTATTTAATCTTCTAGTTTTGTTCTTTTTCTAAAATTTCTTGAGTTAAGCATTCTTCTTCCACCATCGGGGATTTCCCTTTCCTTCTCCAAGATGCCTATTCATCTTCTACATGTGATGGTGCTACTGTCTCATCATCTTGTTCATCTTATGCATGTGATGGTTCTACTGTCTCACCCATTTCTTAGAAAATTAGCTCCTCAAATTTTTCATCTCCTTTTTCTTTTTCTATTTGGCTTGGTCCAAGAGGAGTCATGGCCATGCTGCCCAAAATATCAGCAGCTTCAGTTTTCAACCTTTCTTATTCTTTCATCTCTTTTGGACTTTCTTTAGACTTTTTATCACATCTTCTTTCTTATGGAGCCTCAAAGTGTGTAGACGTAGGCCTTCTTTTAGAACTTATTCTGATGTTCACCTTTTGCTCAGGGCTTGGTGAACTATCACTGTCAGAGACAGTTATCAGTTCTTTTATAGCTTCTACAGAAGAAGAAATTTCTTAAGAAGGTACAGTAGGGTCTACAATTTTAACTTTTCTCCCAGATTTTCTTCTTTTTGATACTTCCTCTTCCCCTAGTCTTTTCTTTTCCTCAGCAATGGTATCAGTTTTCAAATGAACTAAAGGGGTAGGAGTTGCTATTGTCCTTCTGGAAATACCAGGGTTTTGCCCAAATTTGCCAAGAAATTTGTCCCACATTTCTTCCCCATTTTTCTTTGAAAGGAAATGGTGCTGGCATACTAACTGCACTAACCTATGATGTTTGATTGTTCATACACCCCATGAATACCTCTGGGCCATTATATGGATGGAGTCAAAAAGAAACCCTGGAAGGTTTACTCTATATTCTAGTTTTTTGGCTCCATATCTAAGGTGTATAAGGATTTTTAGGACTTCTTTTCCTATTATCCCAAATGGTCCATCACAGGTTAAATATTTGACTATCCAAAATGCTACTCTGTCAAAGGGTTTGGGCAAGCTGGCCCTTTTGACTCCTTTGATGACTTTCTTTGTACTATAAATATACTAGGGTTTAGCTTCCCTTACTTTTAATGGGGTTTCAACCAGGTCTTTCAATGTCCCCTTGATAGGGTTTGGGACACGCACTATTGGTATTCCAAACATTTCACTTATTATATTTACAAAAAAAGGAATGAAAACCTTCCAGATTTTGGTCCTTGTTTGTTCTAAATTAATAATAAATTCTCTTACCAATTCATCATTATATTTGAGAAACTTCCTCAAAAACTCCAGCCATCCTGCCTACTGAAATATAGTTATTACTTCATCATCTGCAAGGAGTTGGGTATCATTGTCTGGTTCTAAGTTCTTTTTTATTCCCATAATTCATTCTTCTTTGAATCTTTCATAGGTTAGCTGAAAATTGCTTCTCATCTCGATAGAACTGATGATTTTGGCTACAAAACTAGCAGATTTAGTTACTGATTTAGTGAATTTAGTTGCAAAATTACTGTACTTAGCTACAAAATTTAGCAATTTTTGCTACGAAACTACTGTACTCAGCTGCAGAATTGATGAAGTTAACTCACTGTATTTCTTCTGAATTTTTTCTATAGCTAGATTTTACTTTGTTGATTCAATCATAAGAATGATTCTTTATGGTTATCTGCCAACTCATTCCATCATCAATATCTTTTTCATGATTTTACACATTTAACCATGATGTATAATAGATGACTCATCATACTAACCTTTCTAAATCAAGTCTAATCACACATGCAAACTTTCATTAAACCTTCAACAAGTTAAAAACATAATTACCATCCTTGATGATGTAATTCCTCTGTCATGTTGGCACATCATCCCTGAAAAATGGCTAGAAAATAGTTAGAATTCAAAAAAAAAATTTATTTGAATTATCCACTTATTTGAGAATTTTTATTTTTTATTTTTTTATTTTTTTATTTTTTTATTTTGAGGAAGAGAACACCATTTATTGGTTTTCATTCTCTTCCTTTTTTTTGGGGGGGGGAAGAGAACACCATTTACTGGTTTTCATTCTCTTCCCTTTATTCTGGATCTCTTCATCTAATTATTTGATCATTTTGAAAGAACTGGGTTCTTCCATATGATCAAATTCTTTGTTTGCTTTAATCTCCTTCAAAAATTCATCCTTAGTAAGAGGCTTCCTATAAAGTTTTAGCCTGTGTCCATTGACCAAGAGTATTCTTCTACTGCCATCAATGAGAATTAACTGGATAAAACCATTGTCAAATATCTGCTTGATTTGGTAAGGTCCCAACCATCTGGTTCTTAATTTACCTTTGAATTTTTGGTACTTAGAATCAACAAGCAATGCCTGGTCTCCTACTTTGAATTGTCTTTTCTTGATATGTGAATCATGCCATTACTTCCTTTGACCTTGGATTATCTCTATCTGGTGAAGTGCTTCCATTTTCAATTCATCAAATTCATTGAGTTGAAGGATTCACTGCTTTTGAGCTACATCCAATTCAATTCCCACCTTAGCTGTTGTCCTCAATGTCTATAGTTCAAACTCAATAGGCAACAAGGGCTTTTTCCCATAGACTAACTCATATGGTGAAAACCCTGTTGTGGTTTTCCAAGTTGTATTATAAGCCCAGACAGCTTCAAGTATTATTTTTACCCAATCTCTTCTTTCAACTTCAATTGTTTTAGTGAGGATGTTTTCTAATTCTCTATTTGTTACTTCAAATTGTCCATTTGCTTGCAGGTGATAGGGAGATGACTTCTTATGATTGATCTGATAATACATTGTGAAAGCCTAGATCATATTGGACATAAATTATGGCCCTTGGTCTGAAACTAAGCTTCTTGGTGCTCCAAATTTTACCATAATTCTATGCCAAAGGAAATTAGCAACTACTTCTTCAGTGGTATTTGTTAAAGCCTGCACTTCTACCCATTTTGTTACATAATCAATACACACAAGAATGTGCTCTTTTCCTTGTGAAGGAGGATTAAAAGGTCTAACAAAATCCAATCCCCATCTCTCAAATGGTTCAATCACTACTTGTGGTTGTAGAGGTATTTCATTGGCAATAGTTGGTTGTCCCATCCTTTGACAAGGATCACACCCCTTGATATATCTCTTCACATCTTTGTACAGAGATGGCCAATAATAACCAGTGTCAAGTATCTTATGAGCTATTCTTTTCACGAAATAGTGTCCTCCACTTGGTTCATCATGACATGCCTGGAGGATGTCAAAAATTTCATCTTCTCTTACACACCTGCATCAAACCAAATCAGGACCACATTTAAATAACATTCCATTTAGCCACTTGAACTATGCACTGGTGTTGATTAATTTTTTAATTTGTTTTTTAGTGAAAGAAAGAGGAAACTTCCCTATTGCAAGATAATTTACCATGTTAGCAAACCATGGTGTGTTAGTTGAAATAACAAACAATTGTTCATCTGGAAATTTATCCTTAATTGGATCTTGCTCCCCTATAGTGGTTAATCTTGACAAGAAACCAGCTACCACATTAGATTTTCCTAGATTATCCACAATGGTAATATCATATTCTTGTAAAAGTAATAACCATCTAATTATTCTACCTCTAACCACTAGTTTTTTCATTAAATATTTAATTGCTGAGTGATCTATATGTACAAATATTTTGTACACTTTAATGTAATGTCTAAATTTATTGATTGCATAGATCACATCCATAAATTATTTTTCATTGGGAGTAAGATTTTTACTGAGATAGTAAATAACATACATTCTTCCCTCTTCATCTCTTTGTCCTAAAACTACACCAATTGAGGTATTTGAGGCATCAATTTGGATGTGAAAAGGTTTCTCCCAATTAGGTCTTTGAAATATTGGGGCAATTACTAATTTCTTTTTATTTTTTCAAAAGCATGTTGACACTATTTATCCCAAAGAAATTCACAGTCCTTGGTAGGAAATTTAAACATGGGGGCAACAATTTTACTAAAATCCTTGATAAAGTGCCTATAGTATCCAACATGTCCTAAAAATGATTTAATATCTGTGGGAGTTTGAAGAATAGGCAAGTCTGAAATAATCTTGATTTTGTTTTGGTCAACCTAAATTCCTCTTTTTGAAATATGGTGCCCTAATATGATCCCTTCATCAACCATCATCAAACATTTCTCATGACTAAGAGACAAGTGATGTTGTTCACATCTTGTTAATACTTTATCCAAAATTTTCAAGGCATCATCAAATTTATCTCCATACGTAGTAAAGTCATCCATATATATCTCCACACAATCATTTGTTATGTCTAAAAAAATTGCTAATACAACTCTCTGAAAGGTTGCTGTAGCATTACATAGTCCAAATGGCAATACCCTTGTAAGAAAAGGTACCCCATGGATAAGTAAATGTAGTTTTGTCTTGATCCTCAATAGTAACTCTGATTTGATTGTATCCACTAAATCCATCCAAGAAGGAAAAGTACTATTTACCTGAAAGGTTCTCTAAGACTTGATCTATGAATGGTAAGGGAAAATAATCTCTTAGGGTGGCTTTGTTCAGTTCCCTATAGTCAACAAAAATTCTCCATTTTCCATTCTTTTTAGGGATAATTACAAGAAGAGACACCCACTGGCTATCTAAGATAGGGTAGATAAAACCTACTTGTAATAGTTTTTCAATTTCTTGTTTGACTATATCCCTTAAGGTTGGATTAATCCTTCTCTGAGGTTGCCTAACTGGTCTAATATTTTTAGTATAAATGTGATGGGTGTAGATACTTGGATGAATTCCCTTCATATCTCTATAGTACCAAGCAAAAGCTTTAGTATGATCTTTTAGAACATCAAATAGTTTGGCTTCTTCATTGTTCTTCAACCAGCTATTAATATTCAAAAAAATTCTTGGTTGAATCTCAACATGTTTGGTTCCAAGATATGATGAATTGATTTATTGAAGAGGTTCCATTAAGGTGTTTAGTGGACAGGCATGTGGTAACAACATATGATATGTAGCAACATCTCCAAAAGTTCTTTGAGATAGAATGCTGGACAAAGGACAATAGGAAGAGTTATGATACTTATCTTGTTGTAGATCGAACTCCTCATTACTAATATTTTCCAAAAAAAATTCACCATGTCTTGATATCTATAAAGCTAATGCTACAGATCCTTCCTCTCCCCAAGAGAAATCACGTTCCTTTGGAGCAAAGTTATCTTCACTTGCAAAAAATTGGTGTGGTTCTGAAACTAACTGTGAAGGTTTCAGAACTAATTGTGATGGTTCTAGAACTGATTGTGATAGTTTTAGAACTAATCTTGACTACTCCAATGATGATTGATGTTCATTTAATAAAGGATTTACCATATCACCTATTTCCTGTACATGATCTGGCAATGTTATCATAGCCAAAGAAGACAAATTTTGTTCATTAATATCAGGATTAAAAACCTATAATTTTGCTTGATTATCAATGAAAGGTTGTGTAGAGGGATATAATGAAATATTCTTAGAATTCTTACCATTTGAAATAGTCATATCACCTAACCTATAATCAATTAAGGCAACAACTGTAGCTAAACATGGTCTCCCCAAAATAATGGGATAACCAAGTGTTTTACCTTTTGGATACAATATAAGTAAGTCAACTAGTTATTCCCATGATTCCACCATTACTGCCACATATTCAATAACTCCTTTTAGTATTGCTACAGACTGATCTGCCATCTACAATATGGTATTAGTAGGTTGTATGCCTATTAATGGCAACATTTTCAAAGTGTCCACTATCATTACATTGATAGCTACACCCAAATCAATCAAAATGTTATGTATATCCTTATTCCCTATAGAAATAGAAATAGAAATAACAGGGCTTCCAAGATCTCCATATTTAGGTAGTAGGAGTTTCCCTACTAATAAATCAGCAAGTTTCTCATCTACCTGAATAGTCCTGGGGTACTGCTTCTTCCTTCCAAGTTTTTTGAAACATAACAGTTTGATTAACTTGTTCAACTCTGGAATATCCTTAATTGCTTGTAACAATGGTATTTCAATATTCAATCTTCTTAGTTCCTACACCAATTTAGATTCCTTAAGTTCTATGGTTTCTTTAAGTCTTTCTAGAAATGGAATCTCAATAGAATTGCTTTCTGGTTCCTTATCTTTTTCTTTGCCATCTTCATTAGGTGTAACTATGCTAAGGGTTTTAGCTTCTTCTATCATCTCAGTGATTATAATAAGTGGACTGCTAATAATTTTTCCAGATCTGGTTTGAATGTTTTTACAATCCATTGTATTTAAATCAACTAATTTTTTTGGTTCTATTTTATATACAAGAGTTGTTTGTTTGTTTCTTAGGTTTGCTACTGGTTATGCTAACATTTGTGTTTGGACTATGTTTTGAACCTATGGATTTTGTGATAGAGGTCCCATTATAGCTTGTTGGTTCTGATTTGGATATATTTACCCTTGCACATAATTATTAGGGCCCCATCTAGGTTGTGGCTAAGCATAAGGATTTCCTTGACCAATCCAAGGTTGCTGATGTCCTTGAGTATATCAAGATTGAATTGCTCAATCCTGAGGATGCCATGTGGGTTGAGGGGCCCAAGGTGGCTGTCCCCAACTTTTTGGTATTGTTTGAGCTGTCCATGGCATCATCTAGGGATTAGGAGCTAGTCTTGGCATAAACTATCCTTGGTTAGGTTGTCTCTGAATAAAATTTAATTCTTTTGTAATGGATGATGTATTCATTTGTTTGATCTGATTTTTTATGAGTGGAAGAAGAGAACAAGTGTGAGTATCATGTTCTTTAGATTCACAGACAAGACATACTTCTATTTTATCCAAAGGACATTCTTGTATTGCATGTTTCTTCCTGCATCTAGGACAATACATGGCTAATGGTTCAATTTGGGCATTTGCTTTAGCTTGCAATCCATCCATGGTGGAGGTTAATTGAACTAATATGTTTATTTTAAAGTTTTCCAGTTCATCCATAAATTTGTTCATATCTGGATTCAAATTTTTAACCATTTTCCCTTTTCTAGGTCCACCCCTTGTTCTTGAATAGTTTCTACAGATTTTTATGATTTCATCCTTTCTTAATTGAGCAATGTTTCCTCCACCAATTACATCAAGGGTTTCCCTAGATTCATCATCCAAACCTTTAAGAAAAATGGTTTTACTTAAATCTTCTTGAAGTACAAATCCACATCTTTTACTCATAAAGAGGAATATGTCCAAATAATCTTCCATATTCTCATCTTCTTCCTGTTTGATTTTGAAAAATTCTTCCTTTTGGTTTTTTCCTCTACAATAATCTTGATATTTGTCTAGGAAGATAGTTTCCATTTATTCAAAATTGGTAATAGAATTAGATGTTAATCCCATAAACCACCTCATTGCTGCATCCTTCAGGGTAGATGGAAACAACTTCAGTTTTTTATTATCTATCTTGTAATCATAAGTCTGACATAGTACTTTAAACTCAAATAGAAATCGGTCAGAATCCTCCGATGACATTCCTCTAAATGTGGGCAAATGTGCACGTGAAATGTTTTTCATAGTGGTTTCATCATCCTTGATCTAAATGGAATAGGTAAATGTTCTCTCAGGTTCTCTTCCAATTTCTCGTGCCATCTCTCTAGTATTTTCTAGTCCCTTCTCCCAATCAATGTGGTATGTGGTCTATTTTGGGGATGGTGAAAATTCAAGAGTAGGAAGTTGACTACTCAATTGAGAATCAAAACTTTCCCTCAATAGATCTTGAGAACTAATCCTCCTCCCTAAGGTTTTACTTGGTTCTAGTGACTGATCCAAAAATTCTAAAAATGGCAATTTTGCATTTTGTCTTGTAGGAGATAATGGTGCCTTCAATTCTTGCTCAACATCCTTTCTTAAACTAAAGGATGGTGGAATTTCTTGTTCAAATATTTTGGGGAGAAATCTACCCTTGGAATCTCGTGGTCTACTCATAAATTAGGGAAATTTTCTTTAATTACTAAATGAATGATTATTGCTCTTGTTGACACCTAATTAGAAAATTCTAACTAGTGATCCCCGGCAATGGTGCCAAAAATGGTGGGTGTCATTATTCCCTTCATTTGATCAAATTTTTGTTGATGTCATATTTAACCAAGGCTTTGTCTAAAGCTATATACAACAAGAAGAATCGTAATGATTTAAAAATTGATTGTAGGTATTTGTATGTTTTTTTTTGTTTTAGAGGATTTTTAATGTCTTGAGGACTATTTTTTTGTTAAATCCTTATTGGAATCAAACTATGCAAATTTACTAGAAATAAACACACATTGCAAAAATGAAATTGATTACTGGAAACAAACACACATTATAGAAATGAAATTGATTGCTACAAACAAACACACATTGCATAAATGAAATTGATTGTTAGAAACAAACACACATTGCAAAAATGAAATTAATTGCTGGAAACAAACACACGTTTCAAAAATGAAATTGATTTTTTGAAACAAACACACATTTTAGAAATGAAATTAATTGTTGGAAACAAACACACATTGCAAAAATGAAATTGATTTCTAGAAACAAACACACATTGCAGAAATGAAATTGATTGCTGGAAACAAACACACATTGCATAAATGAAATTGATCTAAAAACACCTGCAAGAACAATTTTACAACAAATTTTAACTTTAAGGAGTTAGAAGCATTTATAAATTTAACAGAGTTACCTATTTACTTTTGTGAGTAGAAATATAAATACCAACTAAAAATGAAGATCTTGGTTCTTTAGAGGAGTGGGCCCTTGCTCCGCCTAGAAACATAATTAAACAATTTAATTTGATTTCAAAACAAAAATGGCTATTTCATTGATAAAATGTTCTATATTACAAAATGTACTAATCTATCCTTATCTCTCTATTCTTCATTGATTTTTTACACATGTTTCTAAATTCCCAAGTCTGTATATATATATTCTTCTACTTGTGGTGCATTGATTGCTGTAACTGCTTCATAGAAATGATGGAACTGAATCACACCCATAATAGATGCTGAATCAAGATGTGGCTAGATGTCTAGTTGTGTGATAAATGTCTTGATTCTGTAAGTTTGGAAAATCAGAAATCTATTCCTGATTTAATGGGATCATTGTTCTGACAGATCACCAACAGTTTGGAATAGATCCTCATCAATTCCATATCTAGCTGTAAAAGTTCTAGAGCTTATCTATAAGAGTACTAAAGCTAAATATAGAGTTCTAGAGATAAGTCTGAAAATGCAATGACTTGAAATAGTATGGTGGAGTTTCAAAATTAATTGTGATGGTTTTGGAATAGATTTTGCAAGTTTCGAGACTCACTGTGATGATTCTGGAATAGATTCTATAGGTTTTAGAACTAATCTGAATTGAGTCTAATGCTTCCAAAACATGCAATCCACTTCATATTTGTTTTTTTATCTTGATGATGACCTATTTTATTGCAAAACTAGAATTTTCCAACACACTTGTTAAGAATTGCAGGTCTTTTAAAATGTTAGAATCACAATCAACAAAATATGGATAATCACATCCTAACTCATCTCAGATCAAAATAAAAGTTACAAAATGCAATCAAACTTAATATAAAGAGAGAGTAAGATGAGGTCATTTATTATACAATTATTGGGCATATCCTAGCCTCATCACTCATCCTTGAGACAAGAAGATGAATAATCCTATCAACTTGGGAGAGAACACCATTTTCTAGTACCAACTCAAAATATTCTATGGAAAAACTATCTAGTTATATATCATATCATTATTTGCTATACAAAAATGGTACTGTTAGAGTGACATAAGTGATAATTAGGGAGCCAACTAGTTAATTACCCATGTATTATTTTTCATACCTTTAATTCAAGTCGATCCCCTTCAAATTCCCTTTATCAAGTGTACACAACAAAATATCCATCACATCAAAAACATTGTATACTTAGTTGCCATTGCTCACTTGTAAAGGATATCCTTGTAATTTTATAGCAAAATCTTTTAGAAGGTTATCAAGGTTGGATAAGCTTGTCTATTAAATCATTTTTTATTATATATTCATCACAAATGTCATTATTTATAACATTATATTAGATGGTAATTTGGAAGATCATTTCTCAAAGTTTAGCATTGCCAAGTGTATTTATTCGGTCTAAAACCACACCTATACATATGTTATGGGCACCATTAGTTACATTAACCATGGATATGTAAGAAAATTAAGGCTTTGTAGACACTGAAATCGTGTCTAACCCTTGTTCATTCCCCCCTTGGTCCATTCCTAACCCATTCCTAAACCTTACAATTACTAATTTAAAATAATAAACTTATTAACCCCCCTCTTTTAACACATCACCCATGACACCTCGCCTAGGACACCTCGCCTTGGACTATTTCCCATCCTATGACTCACCCAAGACCTATTCTTACTTCTCTCTAACCGCCTAACCAACTCTCGTGCGTATTTAGCCTAACCTTTGACATTTCTCAAATGGATCTCGCACTTGGCAGATGGAGAATGGGCTTGGTGGCTCTTTTACCCATTCTCCACCCATCGACGTCGGTCAACTGTCGGCCGACGCCGGCGGGATCACCGACGTCGGTTTACTTAAACCATTTTTCTAACCTCTTTCGAATCTAATCACAAAAATCACAAATTACTAATCTCGGGAGCTAATTGCAAATCCAAAATCCTCTTCTGGCGAAACAAAGTTCTCGTGCTCTTGCTTTCTGGTGTTCTGGCTTCTTGTTCTCTTGCAGGGATCAACATTCTTGACAGTATTTTCTAGGCACAGAGATGTTGTATCAGACATTCTGCACAGGGACTGCATAACATCTCCATCACTGTCGATAACAGAAACACAGCTAAGTATTTATACTATTTTTATTTCAGTATCATCTCAATTATATTAGCATTCTATCTACTGTCTATTCCAAACATCCTTGACCCAATCTCCTCTGTCCTTCTCGAAGAGGCTGAAAAGCCCTCTCTCCTGTTCACCCTCCTTTTGCCTCTGTCACCAATTCAGTCCATTTCCAGACAATATTCTCAGTCCCTTAGACCCTAAGTAGTCCCTCTGAATCCCACACAGACCTTCAGACTCTCAGATGAGACCACAATCCATTCTGTAGACCAGAAACCAACCCTGTACCCTGCTCCTAGCCATTGCCCCGACCGACGCCGGTCACTTCCCCTACCGACGTCGGTGACCTCCCTGACTGATGTCGGCAATACCACCAACGTCGGTGACTGTGAAAAGTAGATTGCTGCTAAATAGGTACACTTTTACTTTCAGTTCTTTCATTCTATCTTTTATCATTTATCACTTTTTGTCCTTGTCATATTCTGTTTTAACAGTGGATTGTCATCCTCTAAGAAGCCTTAGCACTTCTAGGATCAAGTTTTCACTTGGCAATCCACCCTTTTGTCATCTAACATTTTTTGTGTTTTAGTGTCTTTCTCTTTCAGGTGTCATCCTCCACAACCAAAGAGGAGTTCTCACTATCGTCTGAATTCTAGTGCGCAAAACTATATCTAGGTACATACAAGCCTTAGACCATATCTCTTAGTTTCTTATTCTTCTTTTGAATGTGAAATCAAAATCTAGCATAGAAACATTCTGGCACCCCCGGTGGGACTCTTAGGGCCTTCCTTGAGTTCCTTTCCTTCTTTTTTTCATTTAGGTGCATTAGGTTTCTCCCTCTTCACCTCTTTCTTCTCTTATTAAAGACATCATAAGCAGGAATAAAAAGAACTTTTCTTTCTTTTCTTGCATTTCTAGACTAGTCAAAAATTATATTCTTCAACCCTTTTTCAAACTTGTTTTCATTTGAATTCATATTTTGATTTGGGGATTAAAATACATTGCATTCCATTTCTGCTTGCTTGCATTTCTTAGTCCACACTTAGTAATTAATAACTGCATATTGAATTAATCATAGATCACTTGATGTTACACAACCAAACCACTTGCACCAAATCAAACATCAAACTCACTTGAGACAAGGCCCGACTGGGATTTCATCACCCAGCAAATACCTTACCCATTCTGGCAATCCCACTTGGATTTCACCACCAAAGGGAAAGCCCACTCTGTTCTCTAGCAGATTCTAATCTATAGGGAAAGTATATTTTAGCTAAGTGAAACCAGCTCACCACTAGGATCGTGAAGTGAGGGGAGCTTGCTCCTTAGCACCAAGCCAAGTACGGAACCTAACACAGACTTTTAAGCGCCTAAACATACCTGAAACCATCTCTAGACTACTTCTTCTAGGACCCATCTCATAAACCAAACTTCCTAAATACTTTTTAAAGCATAAGCCAACACGATCCTAATAAAATTATTCTTAGGGATTTAACGTTTAGGATCTGCCTGTCTTCATCTTATTTTCTATTTTTATCTGGTTTTTTGAGCTAGTAAGGACGTTTTCTTCTTTGTTTCCAAAAACTTTTAAATTTTTTGAGTTTCTAGAAAACACAGTAACCGACATCAGTTTTATATCTGACATCGGCAACTTTTCTCCACCGGTATCGGTTATTTGACCGACATCGGTGGCTTATTCACCAACATCGGTTCTTTTACCGACATCGGTCACTATCTAATCTTTCTTTCCCAAAAATAGCAAGCTTAAAATCCAACTTTCTTGCTGTCTAAACACCCATTCTAAGTTTTTGAAACTAAAAAAACACAGTCTTCTAAAACCTGACCCTTTCTTGCCTTGAATGGTTTTGACACGCAGTCAAACCAAGGCTCTTCTTGACCACGCTAGCCAACAACCGCTTCCGCCTCCACCATCCATAACCAATCCTATAATGGATTTCCACTCGGAGACTGAAAGAAATCCTACTCGCCCAACCCCGCCCCAGACTCCTATTGTCCCAGAAGGGGACCAAGATTTTGCATGATTCTTGGACCTCAACATTAAAGCCTTGCAGCACTATCTCGCGCACAGCCAAATGCAAGACTCCCTAGGCAACCTAATCTATGGGATACCGACTTCCTTAGCCAAGACAATGATCACATCAACAGTATCTACAATGCAACCTATAGACAATCAAGCCAACACCTCAACTAATAACCCAACCGTGTCCTACCTTTAAAATTTAACCTCTCCTTCTAGACCTACCTCCATGGAGGTTCCGATACCCCCTCAACCTTAAACTACTCAACCAAATCCTTTCCAAAACCTAGTGGTCTCCATCCCCCCTACTCTTCCACCTATCAACACAAGAGTAACTGTCTACCCTTCAACAAGTGTGGCCACTCCTCAACCATCTTTGATGGCCCCTATCCAACTTATGCCTACCAACCCCATAACACAAGTGCCTTTGGCTTCAACTTCCGTCCCGATAACTCGCTACCCATATATTGCCTCTACGCAACCAACCATGTCATATGTCCCTCTCAATATCTTTCAAGCACCTTATAATCTAGGGGGCACTCCACCTACCAATCCGTCAGCAGATATCATCAAAATGCTGATGGATAAGATGTCTAGCCTAGAGACCTCCATTTCTGGCTTACACAATGCTCTCTCATATGAGCAAATTTGCAATGAGCCCATTCACCCTTCTATCTTGATTAGGCCATATCCCAGCCAGTGGGAACTTCCTAAATTTTCTCGCTTTCAAAGCAAGGAAGATCCACAACAGCACTTACGGGCATTTAGACATGCCTGTTATCTTATTGCCCATGATGATGCATTGCTCTTACGCACGTTTCCTATGTCTCTCTCTGGTGCTACGCTTGACTGGTACAGCTCTCTTGCCAGCCATTCCCTCTTCACATTTACACAACTGGCCCAACTCTTTCTTGGTCACTTCTCCATCAACATCACCAAGAAGGTCTCAATCACGGACCTCTATTCTATCCGCCAATTCGAGGATGAATCCATAGCTGACTTCGTTGCTCACTGGAGAGGTCTCATCAATCAACTCTCTTTTTCCTTACCTCAACCCGAACTTATTGAGCTTTTCTCCTGAGCCTGCGCCAAACATATTTCTTCCACCTTGTGGGTTCAAACCTTTCGTACCTTTGATGAAGCCTTCACGATGGCCCGCAAACTTGAGTCACGTGCCATTGAGGAGAATAAAGTCAAGTTGCGGAGCAAGAATCCCAACTCCAAGACTAATGACCCCTCTTCAAAACCTTCCTCATCTAATCCTAAGTCTAAAGCTTCAGCAAACACTGTGGTCGTTAGATCTTCCTCCTCTTCCCCTTCAACTAACCATCCTGAGCCATCCACGTCCCAGAGTGCCACCCGCCAATTCCAGCAAAGATACATACAATGACAGTATACTCCACTCAGAGAATCATACGCGTCTGTGTTGGAAAAACTCATCAAACAAGGGGTCCTCAATCTCCCCCAGATCTGACCACCTCCACAATTTGACCGTTCACGCGCCATCCCTGCGTGGTATAGGGAAAATGACTTCTGCAATTACCACCTTGTCAAAGGTCATGACATGGATAACTATAAGACCTTTAAAAACATAATCCAAGACATGCTTGAAAAGGGTGACCTCGTCTTAGATAATCCCAATGCACCTCCTAATCAGGGCATCAACATCTTCAAGCAACCATTTCCCAATCATCCGCCAGCCCAAAATAATGTCCAGGCCTTGATTGACAACACTCATGAACACAACATTCAAATAGTCAATACAGTTTTGCCCTTCATTCTCGACCAACCTCAAGAAGTTAGTCCAGCACATGTGGACGAGCCTCTTTCTCCGATTAGTTCTCCATCAACCTCTCTCATCTTGGAGGATGCCTCGACCCTACCAGCACCACCTGTTTCACCATCTTCCTTCTTACTACCCATGGAGGACTCAACCTTTCCCACTCCTCAACCACAAGTGGAGGGCACAATCATTCCTGCCCTTTATCCACTTGAGGAGCCTCATTCTCTGGTTTCTTCTCCTCCCAGGGAAGAACTTGCCTCTCCTTCGTCTCCAATCAAGGATGACCCTATCACAACTTTATCATGCTTTGGGACTGAGACTACTATACCCATCTCGTCTTCGGCCCTACAAATGTCAACATCTTCTCAAGAACCCAAACCCCATCCATCATCTTCTCAACCATTTTCCTAGTTAGTGGAGAAAATTGGACTTCTCCCTGTAAAGAAAGTGGAACATCAGATATTGTGGGAGCATCTCAAAACTCTTCAACATGCCCATGCCCTCTCATCTCATGCTGCCAATCCTCCCAAGGCGTAATCTCCCATAACCCTTAGCAAAAACCAAACTCCCATTTCTAAACCTCAACTAACCTCATCAAAACCAAAACCCGCATCTACCCTATCTAAACCTATCAAGTCACTCAGCGTTCGCCCTGTCTCTACCCTCACTCACCCGCAAGTGAAGGTGGACTTAGACCAGAGCTCAACCAATAGTAGTCTTCCAACCAAATCAAAGAAGACTATCAAACCACAGAGACGAACACCTCCTCCTCCATCACCGTTGCCCTCCATTTTGGGCCCCCATCCTTCGACCCTGACCAGAGTCCTTCCTACTTTGGCCTTTAATCAAAACCAGTTGCCTCCTTTGCTTCCTTTGCCTACCTCTAGTCTACCCTCTTTCAAAAAAATGACACCTCCCACAAACAAAGTGCGGTCTCCACCTATCACCGCACCATCAACCCACAAGGTGGTACAGAAGCCTCCTCCGACTCTGCCTAAGCAAAAGTCACCAGTATCGTACGCCTCAATGGGTACGAACCCTTTAGTGGGTTCATACTCTCTGATATTACACCAACTTTTGTAGACTTCTAGCATAACCCTTCCATCCATCAGGCCTTTCCAACCCCTCAGATCTAAGCCCTCCTGGTTCGATGACACGAAGATTTGCTTATATCATCGTACGCCAGGACACGATACCGAAAATTGTTGTGCCCTCAAAGCCGTCATTCACCAATATCTGGAGAAAGACACTCTTCTCTTTGAAGACACTCTCGACCGACCCTTGACTCCTCATAACCCTCCGACCTCTTCAAACCCGTCAACATCTCATCAACAGGTTATAACCCCTTCATCTCCTTCACCTCCTATCTTTGAAATTAACGCCATCCACATAGCCACTAGGTCACAAAAGGATAAGGCAAAGGAAAAAGCTACTATTCCTTGGACCTATCCTTTTGTCCAGTCACCTCAACCACCAAAAACCAAGATTTCCATCTTAGGTGCATCTCAACCCTCTTCTTCAGAGGCAATCAAAGACTCTATGATAAAACAACTTCACCAAACGCCTGTGAAGATGACCTTATATGACCTTATCCAAAGCTCCCCCAGCATCGTCAAGCCCTAATCAAAGCTTTACAGGCAGTGGAGGTCCAACCTGAAGACCCTCAACCACTAGCTGCCCTAGTCCATTCTTTATCCCCCGTCGCCTCTATCACTTTCAGTGATTCTAAAATTCCTACCTCTACCTTGGAAGATCAGGACACTACTCTTTTCATCACAGCCTACATTGATCAAACCCGCATTAAGCAAGTTATGATTGACAGGGTTGCTAGCATTAATATCATTTCTACCCATGCCTTTGATCAATTGGCTCTTCCCAAGAATTGTGTATCAAAAACTGATGCAATCCTTAGATCCTTTAATGACACTACCGCTAACACTATTGGCACTGTTGTCCTTCATATTTGCATTGGTCCATGCACAATCCCGGAGCTCTTATACATCATTGAGGGAGAATTCCAAAATAACATGCTATTAGGATGACCTTGGATCTGCGCCATGGCTTGCATCCCTTCAACACTTCACCGTTGTGTCAAATTTGAACACGACAAACAAGTCCATGTCGTTCCTGCCGACCCATCTCCTTTCAAGACTTGTAACACAACCTATCGACCAAACGATGTTCTTATTCCTCTCAAGGCACCAACCCAAACATCGTCTCCATCTGCGAAAGTGTCAATTAGTATGCAAACAATAGTTGCCATCACATCACCTTCTCAAGTGACAACCAAGGACCCCATGGATGACATCTTCCAAAAACTTTCTCTTGGGAAATATCACTTACTTACTCTAGACATGTTCCAGACTCCTTAAGAGTATGGACAACTTCATCAGAATCCAAGCTATGACTGTCAGATCGGAATGGTCATTCCTTATGGTCCTCCTAGCCTTCGAACCAATCTCGTCTATGGGGGGCTAGATCAAGCTCCTACTAACGGGAATCCTTCCTCATCACCTCAACTATTCACATCCGATTTCTCCTTTATTGGCAACCCCACCTTTGCACATACCTACCTTTATAGGTGTGCATGGAAGGGGTTTGGCTTTGGGCGCTACGAACAAGGCTCCCATCAGCCTATTCAACCACCCAATGACGATTACACCAAGAAATGATATGGATTGGGTTTCCAAGAACCCATTGAGGCTTCTGCAATTCCTTGCCCCGAACCCACCATTGACCAATTTCTTCCAGATTTGCCTATTCTTCCTTCCTAACCTACGGAGTCGGTGGTTTCCATCCCTCCTAGTTTTTTTTTTTTGCATAAACACCATCCGCTTGGAACCCCTAACCTATCAACTCAATGGGGTCCCCAGGTCTCTCCCTCTCGTTTATCCCAGCATGATAGACGATGAATCGGCAACTATCAACACTGTTCACTGCATAGATGATGACGCCATTCTTACCTATATGGGTGCCGATGATTCTTTCATTTAGCACTCCCTCCCTTCTGAAACATAGGTTATGTTAAATGAATCAACCATTAACATTAACCTTCCATCTTCTGGTCTTCCTCATGTTTTATAGATTGGTCAATCTTTAGACACTCAGGAACAGCTTGACTATACCCAGTTCCTCTCTGACCATAGCAAGGCCTTTGCCTGGACTCACAGTGACATGCCTGGCATTGACCCCACCATTGCTACCCATAACATCGTCACAAACCCAGAGGCTAATCCTGTTAGGCAAAAGGTTCGCAAAATGCATCCTCGTGTTGCACTTCTTGTCAAAGAGGAGCTTCAGTGTCTTCTCTTTGTCTCTTTCATCCAACCCATTGATTATCCACAGTGGGTATCTAACATCATTCCTGTTACCAAAGCAACTAGGGGGATCTGAATCTATATGGACTATCGTGACCTCAACCTGGCTTGTCCCAAGGACGACTTTCCTCTTCCAAACATTGACCAGCTTGTTGATCTCACGGCCGGTCATGAGATGTTATCTCTCATGGACAGGTTTTCAGGATATAATCAAATCCTGGTTGCACCAGAAGATCAGCACAAGACCACTTTCATTACCCCATGGGGGACTTTCTTCTATCGGGTCATGCCTTTTGGCTTAAAGAATGCAGGTGCTACTTATCAGTGTGCCATGACCTACATTTTCCATGATCTCCTCCACAAAATCATGGAGGACTATGTGGATGACCTACTAGGCAAATCCAAACTTCGCCATGACCATCTGACCATTCTCAAAATCATCTTCTCTCATCTTCTTCAATACAATGTTTGCCTTAACCCCAAGAAATGTGTTTTTGGGGTCCTCTCTGGTAAGCTTCTAGGCTTCATTGTTTCTTTCCGTGGCATCGAAATAGATCCCACCAAGATCCGCGCTATCCTCAAAATTCTGCCCCCAGCCAATCTCAAGCAGCTTCGCAATTTGCAAGGGAAGCTCCAGTCCATTCAACGTTTCATCTCGCAGCTTTCTGATTGCTGCCAACCTTTTCATCATCTTCTTAAGAAAGACATCTCTTTTACATGGGATAAGGACTGTCAAGAGGCTTTTGAATCCCTTAAATGCTATCTGATCTCCCCACCAGTCCTCATTCCACCTAAAGACAACAAACCCTTTTACCTTTATATCTCAGAAAACTAATCATTCGTTAGGAGCCATGATCGTGCATCAAGACGAGCATCACCGCGAGCAAGTGGTTTACTACATCAGCCAAACACTGGTCGACTATGAAACTCGGTACACCCATACCAAAAAACTTTGTTTGGCATTAGTCTTTGCTACTACCAAGCTCTGCCATTATCTTCTTAACCACAAAACATTTGTCATCACTCACACTGACCCTCTCAAGTATATGCACTCCAAGCCATATCAGAATCAACGTATGGCTCGGTGGCTCATGCTGCTTGCTGAGTTCAACCTCAAATTTGTCCATCAAAAATCTATAAAGGGGCAAACAATCACTGATCAACTAGCAGATGCTCCTCTTCTTGACAATCAACCTTCTCATTGCGAGTTTCCTAATGAGTCTATCACCACGCTTTCCACCGATGACACCGTCTATCAGATGACCATGTTCTTCAACAGCTCTAAATGTCAACTCAATGGGGGTGCCAGGGTCATTCTCATCCCTCTCAAAGGGAAGCCCATGCCTCTGTCTTTTAAACTCGACTTTGATTGTACCAATAATATGGCCGAATACGAGGCCTTAATTTTGGGACTTCAGACCGCCCTCTCTCTTAGCATCAAGTCCCTCAGCATCTTCGGTGACTCACAGCTTGTCGTCAATCAGGTCAACGGATCATACCTCTGTAAAAATGAAATTTTGCAAAGGTACAAAAACCATACTGACATTCTCCTTGCATCTTTTGACCATTACCTCCTACAGACCGTTCCTCGATCCACAAATAAGTTTGCTGACACCATGGCTTCTCTTGCTTCGCATATCCCATCTTCTTCATCTGCATCTAGACTTTTTGTCACGGTGCATCATCTGCCATTACCTTCCTATCTCTCTCCTAACATTAATCATGTCAACACTATAGACTCTAGCCCACAAGATGATTGGCATAAGCAACTTGTGGTCTACTTATCTCTTTCTATCATTCCTCCCAACCTCTCTAGCAATGCGCATCGAGCTTTCATCAAGCGCACCGCTCGCTATACCATGCTAGGTGGTCTTCTCTATAAGCGAGGTTTCGACAACCTCCTTCTTCGTTGTCTCACCTCCACTGAAGCCTCTTATGCCATTAAGCAAGCCCACGATGGGATTTGTGGTAGACACTTCAGTGGGAATTCGGTTGCCAAGCGCATCCTTCGTCTGGGCTATTATTGGCCTACTCTTCATCAAGACTGTAGTGATTATGTTCAGTGTTGCATCAAGTGTCAGCAGCATGCTAACTTGCTTCATCTCCCTAGCCACGCCTTACAAGTTGCTCAAGATTTTTGGCCTTTTTCACAGTGGGGCTTAGATCTCATCGGTGAGATTAACCCTCATTCATCTCTTCATCATCAGTCCATCATCACCGCCACTGAGTATTTCACTAAATGGGTGGAAGCTATTCCTCTTGTCTCCACAAAAGCTGACAAGATCGTCGACTTCATCAACACCCACATCATCTGTCATTTTGGTGTCCCTCATAAGATCATCACTGACAATGGCAAGTCCTTCAAAAACAAAACTGTCCAAAAGCTATGTGACTCACTTGGCATCAAGCTCAGTTTCTCTTCACCTTACTACCCACAAGCAAATGGGCAGGCCGAGGCTTCCAACAAAATTTTGACTAAAATTCTCATGAAGGTGGTCAATGACATAGGAAGGGACTGGCACATTCACATTCCCTTCGCTTTGTGGGCCTACCGCACTAGCATCCGAACCTCTACGGGTGCTACACCTTTTTCTCTCGTGTACGGAATAGAGGCCATCTTACCTCTCGAAGTACAGATCCCATCTCTTCGCATTTCTCTACATGGCATCCTTTCTAATGATGACTTTCGTTAAGATCGCTTAGCTCAACTAGAGTTACTTGATGAGCGCCATCTTGCTGCCCTTAATCATCTCCATGTCTATCAAAATCACATCAGATGAGCCTATAATAAAAATCTGAGAGAACGAGACTTTAATATCGGAGATCTCATCCTCAAAGAGAATCAGCATGTGACTAATATGGAGCGAAGTAAATGAGGCAAGTTCGTCCCTAATTGGCTCGAACCTTATATCATCATGCACAAGTATGGATCAGGGACTTATCGTCTGTCTTCTCTTGAAGGCCGGCCAGAACCTGAGCCCCTTAATGCGTTACATCTATGACCATTCTACTGCTAGTCGAGTACTCATTTACTTAACATTTAATTTGAGCTCGTCCCTTGAGCAATCCCCCGTCCTCTTAATCCCAATTTCTTTTAACCCTATTCCCCGTAACAAATCCTCTAAAACCCTTTTATACAGTATGGACGCTTTGTCCTAATAAAAAGGAGTCCTTGAACTTCTATAAGTCTTGTCCATGACTCAAATTTCTATCAAAAATAACTCAAGATGTCAAAATACCCAAGGTCATTATATCAAGCTCAAAATTAAAAAGGCAGACTGCTCCCTTGAAAGACAGCTATACTATCATTGTTGTAGCTAAAAGACTGCTCCCTCGAAGGATAGCTATCCAAAAGCCCTTATATTAAGCAAAAATCTAGACCACTCCCTCGAAGGATGGCTATGACTAAAATTGGCAATAAATAGCACTATCTTAAAAGCTTCCCGCATCGATCAGCTTCACAACTGACCACCAAGCACAATGACATCAATATATAGGCTTCCCGCTTCGATCAGTCTACACACAAAAAAAAAGGGTCATGGACTTGACTTGTACTTGTCTCAGGGTCTCCTATAAGAAGGGGCAAGGTTATCTTTGCTCTTACAATGGGTTACCCTATTTCCTCCTATCCTAACACCTGCTCAAGGGACTTCAAGCTCACTTTAATGTAAAAGTGATTTGATTACCACTCTAACACAACTTATGGTCAACGACGCAATGCATGAATGGGGTTCTTGGTTCTAACAACCCCTATCTATGCTGTCCTTTTGGTCCTTGTCAATGAAAGGGTGAATATGCCTTTCACTTATCTTTCACACTTTGGTCACATTCAACCAAACCCTTTTCTACCATGACCTTGACCCTGACCAGACCATCACCCACTTTTGACTCTTCTTCCCTTTCTGGGAGAACTACATAGGCCTGAGGCCCATAACGACAGGGGCTATGTAGGCAGCACTCAGTTGACACGAGGTCTTCTGGGGTTAGCTCAGCCATTCATTCATTGCATTTCTTCCATCACATTTTATTTCATCACCTGCCAATCACATCACAACTAATCACGTATCTCCACAATCGTTAACATAATCAAGCCATCATAATAAAACAACATCATCATAACAATCACCATCATATAATCATCATTAACATAATCATTTACATCATTCACATCATAATCATTAACCATAAACGATATCATCATCATACAATTAAGCATCCACATCATATAATCTAAAAGTCATAACATAAATATTATAATCATATCATCATCATTACATTAAGCATACATCATTAAAAACATATAAAAATGCTGAACACATTAAACATTTTACAACTTTTCCATAACACATCAATGATCAAAATCTCATCATATATATATCATAAATGTTTTTACAAATGACACAATCTGTGTCTCTGTCTCTCTCTCTCAAAAAAAAATAATATATACATCTCACATCATCAGCTCACAGGCTGGTATATACATAGTATCAAAATCCCTCAAGGCTATGGCTATGGTGGTGGCGGCGGTGGCTTGGAAGATGTTGTATCCTCTCCCCCCTCTGATCTATACCATCTATAAGAATCAGTAGCAGTCACCTGTGACCTAGACCTCTGGCAACTTTGCTCTACCCTCATATCTAAGTAGCACTATATTTGAGGAAACCCCCTAATGGCTCCCTCATAATACGCGATCTTGTCCAATGCATTATGGTATCTAACTATAGATACCGTCTACGGTGGACCCATCTGACCTGCAGCTGTGCCCTGCACTGAACCCTGTGGCTGTGAGAACATTGGCTGCATTGACACTGACTGTGTGGGCTACTGAGCTGACTGTTGAGGTGGATGCTGCATCGAGTCCTGTCCTCCCAAAACCTGTCCTACCACTGCCTATGCCTGGGATACGGCCAACTGTCCCTGTAGCAGTGTGACCTGACCCATCAACACTGCCACTCAACCTGTCATCTCTATCAGCTACCCTGTAACCCCTGCTAGTTGCCCCTATAAAACTATGACCTGGGCCTGTGCCGCATCCCTCTCTTGTCACGTGGTGTCCCTCTCCTCGAGGGCTATATCTTGCTCCCTGGTAATGGCCTATGGATCTAGCTACAACCCTACCTATACTCCTGTGTACTACCCTACCCACCACACCGTGTAAACCTCTGTGCATCCAAGGTTTGCTATCCCAGAACCTGCTGGCAACTCCTCAAAATTTGGGCCCTCTATCTCCTCTAGTAGTGGGAGCAGTGCCTCAATATCATCCCACCTGTACTATAGGAATGCAGGAGGTATGTCCTATAGCAGCCCATACTGGCGCCCCACCCTCTCTACTGGCACCCTCTCGAGCTCGCCGGCTCATCTACCCCTGACCCATCTCAGGCTCTGCACTCTGGCCAGCTTCTCTCCCTAATCTCTGAACGCTGGATAAACCAAGTACAGTCTCCAGATGATGTCTATAAGAATCAGGGCCTCCAGTACCCCTCTATAGTGGTCAATGTCTCTGACCACTCCATCGACCCGCGTCTGTGCCATCACCTCGCGCCACCACCTGAATCCAACCCTGAAGCCAGCCAAAATCACCACTGGGAGGCCAAGAGGTTGGGTAACCATGATATGCTCATATGCCCAATAATGTAGCAGATGGCCCACGCATAAACTATACCACCACCGTCAGCTAATACCCCACAGCTCTTTATACACTTGGGCCAAAAAGATAGGGGCCCAAGTAAACACTGTCTGCTACTCTATCATATCAATCAAAACTTTAGTCATAGCGATTAGAAACCTGCCGCCCTCTGCATCTGGCAACACATACACCATCATGCCTATCATCATCAACACAGCTAGCCGATGTGCGTCTTCATCTACAGCATAAAGGGGATCATACGTAAAACTAGCTGAGTGGTAGCTCATCTTAGAAACGTGCTCTCTAAACAGTGTCACCATATGAATATCGTGCACCTCTCTCGAGCATGCATACAAATCTGCTTCGTGTACCGGCAACCATAAAATTTGGTACACATCCTCGACTGTGACCATCATCTCTCCCATGGGCAGGTGGAAAGTGTTGGTGGAATGATCCCACCACTCGATCAGTGCCACCATCAAGCTCACATCCTGTGCTACTCTACAGTAGCATTGCAGCCCACCTAGTCCCACTGCGCTCATCTGCGCCCACTCCTCTCCAATGATGTCTTGATGCATACGCGTCAGTAATGGCGACAACCGATCTTGCAACATCAGAGTCTATCTCACCTGCATCCACCCAAGTTAATCTCATGTTAAAAATTTTCCTCTTCTTTCTATTTTTAAACCTATTTGACTATCTACGCCTGACCCAACACCCGAGAAGCCCTTGGCATAGCTTCGACCCCTCGACTTGACCATTTTCCATCCCTCTTTTGACCAAGTAGCCATCGACATCAGTTAGCGTGATGGTGACGGCACTCACCTAACCGATGTTGGTCACTTAGTGACCGACATCGGTAGGTTAGCGACCGATGCCGATTGCTGGTCGGCTGACGCTGGCAAACCCATCGATGTCAGCGACTGGTTCGGCCCTAGGGCCGAACAGGGTGAGCCCTAAAATTAGGGCTTCCCCTTTTTACCCCCTATCCCCCCTAAAAACCCTCCTAACTTGTTTCTAACCTACCCTAATCACCCACCCACCCTCTTAGCTACCCGAATTTTGCAGCGTTCTCACTCTATCTTCACCATCTTCATCCACTCTTTGTCAAATCAGCACCCGATTTCAGGTTCCTTTCCCTCGACTCCTACTTTGAGGGGGAATACCTCATCCACTTAGGGCAACCAATCCTCCTATTTTTGTCTTACAGTTCACTTGAACAACCAACAAGATGAAATCAACCTTATCCCACACCTGGGGCAACCAACACCTATTTTTGTCTTGTAGTTCATCTAGAACAACCAACAAGACAAAAAGGGGCAAATGTAGACACCGAAATCGTGTCTAACCCTTGTTCATTCCCCCCCTTGGTCCATTCCTAGCCCATTCCTAAACCTTACAATTACTAATTTAAAATAATAAACTTATTAACCCCCCTCTTTTAACACATCACCCATGACACCTTGCCTAGGACACCTCGCCTTGGACTATTTCCCATCCTATGACTCACCCAAGACCTATTCTTACTTCTCTCTAACTGCCTAACCAACTCTCATGCGTATTTAGCCCAACCTTTGACATTTTTCCAATGGATCTTGCACTTGGCGGATGGAGAACGGGCTTGGTGGCTCTTTTACCCGTTCTCCACCCACCGACGTCGGTCAACTGTCGGCTGACACCGGTGGGATCGCCGACGTCGGTTTACTTAAACCATTTTTCTAACCTCTTTCGAATCTAATCACAAAAATCACAAATTACTAATCTCGAGAGCTAATCACAAATCCAAAATCCTCTTCTGGCGAAACAAAGTTCTCATTCTCTTGCTTTCTGGTGTTCTGGCTTCTTTTTCTCTTGCAGGGATCAACATTCTTGACAGTATTTTCTAGGCACTGAGATCTTGTATCAGGCATTCTGCACAGGGACTGCATAACATCTCCATCACCATCGATAATAGAAACACAGCTAAGTATTTGTACTATTTTTATTTCAGTATCATCTCAATTATATTAGCATTTTGTCTACTGTCTATTCCAAACATCCTTGACCCAATCTCCTCTGTCCTTCTTAGAGAGGCTGAAAATCCCTCTCTCCCGTTTACCCTCCTTTTGCCTCTGTCACCAATTCAGTCCATTTCTAGACAATATTCTCAGTCCCTTAGACCCTAAGTAGTCCCTCTGAATCCCACACAGACCCTTAGACTCTCAGACGAGACCACAGTCCATTTTGTAGACCAGAAACCAACCCTGTACCCTGCTCTTAGCCATTGCCCTGACCGACATCGGTCACTTCCCCTATCGACGTCGGTGACCTCCCTGATCGACGCCGGCAATACCACCGATGTTGATGACTGTGCAAAGCAGATTGCTGCTAAATAGGTATGCTTTTACTTTCAGTTCTTTCATTCTATCTTTTATCATTTATCACTTTCTATCCCTATCATATTCTATTTTAACAGTGGATTGTCATCCTCTAAGAAGCCTTAGCGCTTCTAGGATCAAGTTTTCACTTGGCAATCCACCCTTTTGTCATCTAACATTTTTTTGTGTTTTGGTGTCTTTCTCTTTCAGGTGTCATCCTCCACAACCAAAGAGGAGTTCTCACTATCGTCTGAATTCTGGTGCGCAAAACTATATCCAGGTACATACAACCTTAGACCATATCTCTTAGTTTCTTATTCTTCTTTTGAATGTGAAAGCAAAATCTAGCATAGAAACAGGCTTAATTAGAAATATGATGCTTATCGTTATGGAATTATTCTTATGGAACTACTAATGCGTAGGAAAATTATGGATAATGGCTCAAATATGATTCAGTTGATTCTATTTAAAGCAAACAATAACATGATCATGTAAATTTTTGATACAAAATTTACGAAAACCTTTAAGGATATTTGAATTGTAATATAAGTCTTCTAGATGGTATTGTTTTTCACCAATAAGTGACATTTTGATTGACTTACCAGGTATGAATTTTCCATATTTCTAAAACTAATCAAGTTCTTAATATAATAATGATTCAACCAACTAGTAATAAAAACTACAAGAATTTTTTAGATGAATATGTGGATATCAAGCATAGAGATATAGTGGGTATTACAATAATAACTATAGGGAATTTGTTTGTGATCAAATTACATCAAAGCAAGCTTGTGGTGATACAATTTTTCATACATTAAACTAATATCATCTTATGTCATTGAGAATGAGATATATACCTTAGACTAATTAATTAATATCATTTTAACTATCATTAAAATTGGCATCATAGTTGTTGTGTTGTTATCAATCTAAAATCATCATGACCTAGCTCATATTTATTTTAGGTCAAGACAAGAATGAGAGATAACAATGTTAATGAATATTTACAAACATAAGCACAATTTTAAGTGTATATTAAATGCAACATATTATAGTGTTATAATATTTTAATGAAATGCTTCTTGAAAATTAAACACAAATATACTACACTTATGATAGTATTTCAACTCTATCTAGGATATTATGCTTATGACAAATATGTAACTATAAAAAATAATAAAATTCAATAACTACACTAATCAGACAAATATATCACTAAAACACTAAAATTTAGGTATAATACACCAAGTTGTGATTTAATATTTAATATCAAAATTTATGTTATTTTTAACTTTTTAGACTTGTGTGTAGGGTACCGCAGTGCTGATTGCAACCTCAATAATATAGTCTAAGGTAGCTAAGGTACCTAAGATATCAGTGATCATCTATACAAGAAATAAATGAAAAGTTTAGTCAAATATTAGTTAATTATGTAAACATATACTAAAAAAAATTATATTCTTTTACATAAATAAATTTTAATTAAAATTAAACCTATTTGTCAAATATAGATGGTGAAGTAGATAAGTCCTGCATAACAGGCTGATGTATGCTAAGGGGAAGTGGTTAAGTAATTAAAGATGGCATAAAGTATAGCATGTTAGTTTTATGAGTGTTGAAGCATCTATAAATGGCATATACTTTGTCACTCTAGTCTCTTGAGGTCCTAAAGTAGCTCCATATGACATATACTCAAGTGTGTTGGTGTCCTGAGGTAATGAATAAACTATATATGAAATATAATGTTCTGTATTGGTGTCTAGAGATGATAAAATAATTATAAGTGGCATAAAAAAATAGGTATTAACATGATACACAAATGTAATTCTAGTCTACATATATGTAGCCCATGTATGTCACTCTTGAACATGAGGTCTAATACATTTCCTATCACATGATGTGAAATGATGTACATTAGCTATAGGATGACTTATAGCTATGCCACTAATATTAAGGACACTAGCACCAATATTAGGAGGGATACTAATAGATGTCCCACCACCTCAAGTTTATGTATAATTCCTTAGTGTATGCATTCCATTGTCAATCAGCCTATGTGAGACTAGTAACTACCTTAAGGGTGTCCATCTATGTGGTACAATGAAAAATTTAAGGGATAGAGGCATGTGCTATTGAATTTTTATTTCTCTAAACTTTTTTAGGTCAGTTTTGGTCCCACCTAGCACTAGGTATATCAAATGAGAACCCACCTCCCCTAATTTGGAAGGCCTTCATGTCAAAATAATTTGGGATTTATTGCATCATAAACTCACAATAAATTTTTCTCAAAAAGTATAATGAAATCTCATGATTATTGCATAGAGGAACTTCAAACACCATCCACCACCTATCCCAAAAGTTATTTTTTAATCTCTACATGAACACACTAATCAATGCTAATATGTTTTCAAATCATTGGTGGTGCTTGGTTGGTTCTAGTTTTCATAAAAAAAATCACACACATCTTCTTTTGTTATCCTTTTTAACATCCTCATATAACAATTTATAATAATAATAATATTGTTTTGAGATCTCTATTTGATGCAACATTGCATGTTGCAAAGTGACATTTCCCACTTTATTAAACATGGCCTCTAATGTACTCGTAAGTGAATTGTGTCCACAATGACTTGAGGAGTGATGCAAACTATCGATAGTAATTTACAATTGTTATAATTTTGTATTATATTTCATACAATTCAACTTCTTCTATTATGAAGTCAAATTGTTGAGGGTTTTGATCAAGGTTTTATTCTATATTTTCTTCAAGCATTGGGTCCATTCAATTGTGTATATAAATTTATAAAAATACAAAAAAATAATGAAATGTGAGAGAGTTCAATGCAAATTTAATTTAAAAACCTTATGCATAAAAACATATAAATTGAAACCTCAAAATTAAAATTTAATCATCAACATGCTTGAGATCAAGATCAAAATGTTGAATCATGCTAGCAGGATGTAAAGCCAAATCACACACATCCTCATCAGAACACAAGATCTTCTTCAAGGTAAGAAAATGAAATGCTAGTTTGAACAAAACAAAAAAAGTAAAAATAAAAATGGCATATGCCTTTTTAGAACTGCAAAGGACATACGCTCTTTGTGGGACAAATGGTGTATGCCCTTTGGCCCATAAAGGGTGTACACCTTTTTTATTTGGTACCATATCAAGGCACAAAATAAAATAAAAAAGGGCATACATCCTTTGTAAAAAGACCTTTCACTCCCCACGAGTGTCACCTTTTTTGTCCCTCAATTTTGTATATCTACCATATTATTATTATTAAGAGGGTCAAAATTAATTATTATTGATTAGATGAAAATTAATATTTTATTAAAAGTAGTTTTAAACACTTTTAGGGTAAATTGGAAAAGGGAAAGTTATAAAAGGAGTTGGGCCAAAAAAAGTGATTATTCATTATTCATCTTTAAAAACAAAACCCTATTATAGAGTTTGAGATTTGTGTTCAAATATTTTCATCTGAGGATGAAAACCCTCTGATATATAGGTTTGGAGGATGAAAAACCTCTAATTCATTGAGGTTATTCTAGTTAGGAATCATAATTATGCTTACAAATTAATATTAAATTTTATTTTCAATATGGCTAAAGATTTCTATAAAATTTTAGTACTTTGTGAGCATTTGGATTTTTTTTTATAGATTGATGTGTTGGGTTTCTTCCAACCACAACTGTATTATGTTGGGGTTTATACCTTATTGGTTAATTCATTAGAGTTTTTCCCAGTGATTTAGGTTATTCCATGGGGGTTTAGACAACATTCAGGGCCATCATATGGCCCTCCATCTCAATACCATGCCTCTTTGCATCCCTATAATTTATTTGCCTAGACTGTTGCTCCTTATCCTTGGTGAATTGTTATTGTACCAGGGTTATTGTCATTTTTCATGGTTATTTTATTGAGATTTTGACAAGGGTTTTTTTTTTTAAATTTTTTTATTAATTTTTTTATATGTAATTTTAAAATTTTAGACAACACATTGAATAAAATATTATAGTTGGGTTGTAATAAAATTTGGAATTTTTGTATTACATGTGAAATTTATTATATTGTTTCTTCATTATGAGTATTTTGTATTCTTTCATCTCAACACAATAAGGATTTTAATGATGTTTTAAGTGGGTTTTAGATATCAATATTACATGTGGGTTATTTTATTATGTGATTGATTTTTAGTATTGGAAAGGATTTGGGCGGATACACAAAGTTGGGGAACAAAAAACATGACAAACTTGAAAACACAAATTTTTATTTGCAAATGGAGTATGCCATTTTTAAAAGGGTATATGCCCTTTTTTTTTTCTAAAACACATGCCTATATTTGGTTTGCATGGTGAAAAATTAAAAGGTCATATGTGCTTTATGGAGCGAAAGGCATATGCCCTTTTAAAAAACATTATATGCTCTTTATAGGGCAAAGGGTGTACACCCTTTTCTGCACAAAGGCCATACACCATTTGTTAAAAAGGGTGTTTTACATTTATAAAACATAATTTTATACCCAAAATTTTACTAACCTACATTTCATTGTATGAGTGTTGAGCTTTCATGGTTTGGAATAGAAATAAGAGGGCATGCATGTTTTAGCCTACCTTGCATCTTGACAACTTGATTCCACATTTTGATCACCATCTTAGGTATGTTTTTTTTATTAAATTTCAATTTAAGGGTTTGTATTTATATGTATTTATGTTTAAGGTTTTCTAATTAAATTTTCATTTCTCTCTCATTACCTAAGAAAATTTTTATTTTTATAAATCTAGATTCAAAATTTGATGGACCCATTGCTTGAAGAAAACATTGAACAAAATCCTGATTAAAACCCTTAGCATTTTAACTTTTCAAAGGAAGAAGTTGAATTATATGAATAATATAATGTAGAATGAAAATAATTGTAAATTATTATCAATATTTTGCATCACTCTTCAAGTCATAGTGTAGTAAATTCACTTGTTAGTGCATTAGAGGTCATTTTTAACAAACTGGGAAATGCCACTTCCTAACTTGATGCAATGTTCATCAAAGAGAGGTGTTAAAATAATATTATTCTGATAAATTATGATATGGGGCTATTAAAAAAAGATAACAAAATAATAAGTGTGTGGTTTGTTTGTTAATCTTGGAACCAACCGACCACCACCAATGAGTTGTAAACACATTAACATTGATTGGTGTGTCTATGTGGAGATAAAAAACAACTTTTGGGATAGGTGGTGGATGATGTTTGATAAGCCTCCATGTAATAATAATGAGGTTACATTATATTTTTTGAGAAAAAATTATTATGCATTTTTTCTATGAAATAATCCAAATTATTTTGACATGAAGGCCTCCCAAGGTAGGGGAGGTGGATCCTCATTTGATATACTTAATTTTAAGCAAGACCAAAACTACCATAACTAAGTTCAAATAAATAGGACAATAAAAAATACTTCTTTCACTAAAATTTTACATCTTAGTACACAAATGGACACCTTTGAGATAGTTACTAGTCTCACACATGTTATGATTAAACATGGGATGCATACACTAAGGAGTTCTAAATAGGATAGAGGTGGTGGCACATATAGTAGTGTCCTTCCTACCATTGGTGCCAGTATGCCTCTTACTAGTAGTGTCATAGCTAGTAGTCATCCTATAGTGCTTGTACATCATTGTACATCATGTGGGAAGAAGTGTACTAGATATCCTATTTAGGCTGGACATACATGGGTTACACATGTGGAGACTACATGTACATTTATGCAACATATAAGTACCCAATAGTCTATGCCATTTATAGTTTCTTCAACATCTCTAGATAATAGTATAGAATAATATATTCCATCTACAATTTTTTCAACACCTCTAAACACTAACACACCCGAGTATATGTCGTATGTAGTTGTTTCATGACCTCAAGACACTATCATGCCATAATATATGTAATTTGTAGGTGGTTCAACACCTCATGACACTAGCATGCTAGAGTATAAGCCATATGCAGTTACTTCACCACATCCCATCAGCACACATAAAATTGTGTAGGGCTTATCTACTTCACCATTTGTACATAGGTTTAATTTTAAATATAGTTTGTTTATGTATGAAAAAGAATATTAAGTATATATTTTAGTTTATGTTTACTTAATTGACTAATATTTGACTTCTTTCATTTGTTGCTTGTATAGATGATCACTGCTATCTTAGATATCTAAACTGGCTTATATTTTATTATTGATGTTGTAATTGGCACTATAGTACCCTTCACTCAAGTTTGGAAAGTTACAAATTACATAAAGTTGATATATATTGTTTCAATATTTTGTACATAAGGAATAGTAATAATTTTGATTTAATTTAAATTAGGTTTAGTTTTATTTGATTCATAATTAACCTCTTTCTTTGTTAGTTTTATAAATTATGAGATATGTTATGGGTATCCCACATGAATCAAAATAAATTTTAAATGATGATGCAGTTTCATCTCAAGATCCATCATCTCCCTAGCAGCACTTGATTCAAAGATAGAAAGTAGTGAGAACACATAGTAATTTTTTTTAACTTAAGTGATGATAGTCTATGTCATATTTATATTTTTATGCACATATAGATATAACCCTATATATGTGCTCCATTATATTATCCATCAAAAATATATTTATGGTCACACATCCCAAGGCAATGGTTTAGGTGGCATACGGTGAATATAGAATCAACTTATTGTAAAATTTCATTCTTGGCAACTCTATTATTGTCCATATATCATTTTAACGCATTAAAATTTATATTTCATATGTTGTGTAGGTAAAATAATTTTTTGAGGTTGTGGAAGAGATATTTGGTCCTTCACATGATGAGAGGAGAGTTTATCCCCATAGTGAGTCATGCAACACCCTTGATTCTACATCTATAGTCAGGGAGCGTAATTTATTTGGAGGTAATAAGGAGCATGAGAGTTAATTATTGTGCTAAAGGTAGTTATAGGCACAATATATTTTGTATGCCCATATGGGCCACATTATATGCCTATATGGCACATTTTGTATGTGTATACTATGGTCTAGATTGCATCCCAATATGTCCTATTTTTTATGTCATTATGATATAATATAGATACACATGTACATACTATTTAACATATGTAGATGTGAATCATACATTTTTATAGTTAATGTATACATATTTATTTATTATATGCCATTATTATTTGTTGAAAATGTTGTTGTTACATACATGTTATCCTTATTAAAAGTATTCATAAGTGAACAAGTTTTCAAGCATGGTTGTATGAATGTTCATGGATAGTTTAAAATTTTAACTTGCATGAAATCGATGTATTGATGTTATAATGAGTGCAACTTAGTTATTTTATTGTGCACATCTATGTTATGATTTTTGATCTATGTGATGGTCTCTTATCATTATCATAGATTTCATTAAAAAAAGAAAGAAAAATATTATATTAATGTCCACAAATGAACAAAAGTAAGTCAATGGGATTGAAGGAAACAATCATTAGTAATATAAAGTTCTAGGAAGAGAGAACCAAAGAAATAAAGTAGAAAGACATTTTGATTTTTTATATCATTGGAATAACTTTCAATTATGCAATTTATTATTCATACAATTAATAGATAAATTGATTATAAGAAATATAAATGAAGATCATTCTTAAGTATTAACTCTATAAACAAACTGTGCAATTCAACAAGATTCAAACCTTGATGCACATAATTAATAATAAGGCATATCAACTCACAACATAAACTTAGATTAGTCACAATAGTAGAGATATAGAGTATTCATAACATGTGCATATAAATATTACACTTTTAATTATATGAACCTTCATTCCATCATAGAAATTTCAATTAATGACATATATAACTATATATCTGTAACTCTTAACAACATATGTAATAAGGAGTAGGCAAAGGCAGAGGTTGGGTTTATAAATATATCCACTTCCCTTGCCTTATACCATGTTTGTGGTTGGATACCTTCTAAAAGACTCTATAAGATTTCCTCTCTATTTCTGTGACTTGTGCATGACTCAATATGAGTGACCTTGTCATGAGCATAAAATTATCTAGTGTAGACACATTTTAGATATATTCAAATAGGATTAGACTAGACACATTCTCAATTGTTTTTCCTTCATGTGTAGTCAAAACATATATGACATTATTGAATATCTTTTTTCTTTCTCAGTGATAACGTAAAGGATCCATAATTTATTTAGATTATATTAATATTTATTGGCAATGTGAAAGAATGAAACTAACACAAATATAAATGATGGGAAAATAGAATCCCAACAAGCATGTATTAATGAAGATTGGAGACAAATCTTATCAAATGTCTCTGTCTATGCCTAAAGTGGAGGAATCATATATTTTTATTTACGTTATTTGTGCATATATTTTGATTAACTCTCTTTCTCTCTCTCTAAGTGAAATTGAAATTGTTTTTAACATGATTTCCTATAGTTGGAATGCTCTATTATTAACTTGTTTGTTTCTTTAATTAACTTTGGAACACATTACATGAGAGCTGTGAGGGGTAGAGATGAGTTGTCAGTGCCTAAAATTGCATGAGAAATTCCTATGAGCAAAACCCAAATAATTATGTGCCACTCAGAGTGAGTGAGACCCAATAACATGTTTTATCTCATATCCAAATGTATCTTAAGGGACCAAAAATTGATCAAAAGGAGGCATGTTTTTAACTCACTAGCCAAATCAGTTAATTGTCTACATAGATGCATCCAAATGGATGTCTAAATGATAAGATGAATTCCATATTCTATTTTTCAAGATCCAAGAGTAAATATTGTAGTTATCTAGATGAATCTCTAAAGATAAACTTATTTTCCTTGAGTGGGAAAACATAGTGAAATTTGGGTGCATGTTACAAGAGAGCCATGAGGGGTAGAACAACCTATCAAAACCTATATTTTCATAGGTGAGTTATTTTAGTACCATATATAGGATTTAATTCCACTTTGGATGATGGAGATAAGGTGACACATTTTCTCTTACAACCAAATGTCTCTTAAGGGACCAAAAATTGGTCAGTGGGAGGTGTATATTTTAACTTATTGTTCTAATCAGTAAATCATCTACACAAATGCATCTAGGTGGAAGTATAAACACTAAAATGTCCCTAAAATTTCCCCCTTCACTTTCTATTAGGACCCATGGTATAAAGCTATAGTTGATCGAATGAATCCCTGAAGAGAATCTTTTTGTCCCTAAGTGGGAAAATGGAGTGAACTTAAGGGGTGCATTGTAGGAAAACTGAGGGGTAGAAATGAGTTGTTAACTCTTACATTTGCATGGGCAAGTCCTATGATCACTCTATAGAGTATTCCATGCCACTTTAGATAAGGCATGCATAATTACGTGTTTTTTACTATAGCCAAATGTCTCTTAAGGGACCAAAAGTTAGTAAATGTGAGACATATCTTCATACTCACTAGCCCAATCGATAAACCATCTACATAGATGTTCATATGGGCATACTAATGGTGGAATGTCCCCCCTTCACTCTTTATCAAGCCTCAGGATTGAATTATAGTAAATTTTAATTAAAAATAGTCCCTCTAAATAAAATGTAAAATATGTAGTATGACATATGAAATTAATGCAAATCATTAAAAATATGACATCATTCCCTGGGGTAACATAAATATATTAATAATTGCTTATTATATAAAACTTAATAAAACCTTTGAATTAATTCACTTTTCTTAAGATGACCCTACATATTTTATCCCATTTCTTCCTTTTTAATGGAAAATACAATTTTTTTGTTTTTAAATTTTCAATGAATATAGAAAGTACAAAAAAAAATAGACCAAATTTATTAGAAAAAAATATTTACTTTTTTAACATGGTGGCCTAGAACTAAATGCTAGTTTTTTAATCAATGATATTTTAATCATATAATTGTTATGGTCTTAGCACTGCTACTATGCACAAGGTTTGGTGGGTTTGAGGTACTACTATTGTGCATGGTTATTCATGGGATTGAGGCACTACTTCTGCATGTGGGGTTTCATGGGATTGAGGCATTATTGTTGTGCATGGGGTTTCATGGGATTGAGGCATTTGGGATTGAGGCATTATTGTTGTGCATGGGGTTTCATGGGCTTAAGCTTACTATGAATTTATTGAGTTTGATTTATACCTCATGCCAAATTAGATGATTCAAAGGACTTAACTGGATATAATCTCCTAAAATCCCATATTCCCTAAATTTGGATCAAATGTTGTAAATTTTCATACTCTGGTCATTGAACACATGGGTATTTTAGCCAACTATGTTCCCAAAAGAGAATTGTGTGCCCATTCCCTAATTTCCAAGGGTGCTTCTTTTGGAGTTGATAATGACCTATTTTGATAATTTTTGGTGTTGGAGAGATTTAAAAGATAACCCCTTATGATTGCATAAAATATTTTTCTTTATTATTTTACTCCAAAGGGAATTTCTATTTTTTTGAAGTGTCAAAGGATCCTACATTGACAATGCATGATTGAAGAGTTCTGTATTTTTGATATTTAATCCCTTTATTATTTGGTAGTGAAAATTTGATTCCAAGAGACCATATGATATTTGAACTTATCTTCTACCACTTTATGAGAGGAAATTCAATTAAATTATTTTGATATCTCATTCAAAAAAATTATTCAACATAAGAAGAATGAGATGAAAAATAGGTGTTGCTTCCCCACTTTCAAATATAACAAAGTGGTTTAAATATAATTTTGTTTCATAGTTTTGTAGTTGTTTAGAAAATAGGAGTGAATAATGGGCTGATGGTAGATAATTTGGTCCCTGTAGAAGAAGTGGTTACTTTAATGTTGGACAACAATATTGGAAAATTGAGGATTTACAAAGTAGAGCCTCTTTTACTTAAGGCCCACACAAATTCTTGAATCAATATAGTTGTGGGAGTTGATAATTTCAAATTATAGATATCTCTTCCAACCAATAAGTGGAAAATAAGTGGCTAGATGACAACATTCAGGCATACTGTCCTTCCACCAATATCATATTTATTTCTGTAGAAAACCTAACTTTGGAAAAGCCCCAATATGGAATGTATGTTCATTTTGCATTAAAAAACATATAAATTACTATTCAAAATGTTGGTATGCACCATAAAATCAAGGTCTCCACAACTCATGGTAGGGTAGTGATACCAATTTATTTTTATCCATCCAAGGGAAGATTAAGCGATGTAGTGAATGATAAGATTCCCTATATTCTCCAATTTCTAGAATTGTTTTTACATAAGCGACTATTTAAAATCATGCACAACTTTACTAACAAACATTGTCAATTTATTAAGGTTCTAATAATAACACCCTTGTTTATGTTTTTGTAAGGTATACCTATCATTAAATGATTTTTGAATGGATTCTTATTATTAGATGACTGATAGGGTTGAATTTTATGTCGAGACATGCAAGAAGATGATCTTATTTTGCATTTTGATAACCCATCTCTATAAGTTATGTGTTATCCAAAATGTACAAAATCGTGAAGTGTCACATATAAATAACTTTTTATACCCTTGGACCATTGAAGGATTACACTTCACAAGGTGAGATTAGTCATTCATTCAACTTACCTTGGATGACTAAAGGATTATAATTAATAGGGTGAAATTAGTTAGTCATTCAACTTTTGGGTGATGCAAACTTCAAGTACTTCATAGAAAAAGGAACTCATGGGGAATATGGTTTTCACTTCTAACTAACCTCAAATATATTTATATTTTTTTGTAGCACATTCTAATGTTGCATGCCAAACCCTCAATCAAATTTTTGGAATTTTCAAGAAATTATAATATCAATCAATGAAGTCAAAATCTTACAAAATTATGTAAAATTAAAGCTTATGTTCCTCAATCTACTACAGATAAAACATGTTGGAAAAATGAAACCTAAAGAACCATAGTAAAAACATATGATATACTAATTTTATAAGAATACATACAAAACCAAGGTTGTATCACAATTCATATTTTATTGTAAGGAATTTGTATGGCCAATCCTACTTGGGTTAATAATTCAATATGCTATGAAAAAAGAAGAGTCCACATGTTATGTGAGCATTTACAGATTTTGTATATAACCTTTCACAAAATGTCATCTAGGACCTGAACATTTCATTACTTTTAAAACCAAAGATGAGTCTACAATAATGTTAAAATAACTATTAAGATATGACCTCCACCCCACTTTACTTAGGAGGGTCAACATTATGTGATGCTTCCCACCTTTCCATCAATCCATCACCTTTGAACATTCTATCCATTTCAAACATCTTCGGATAGTGACCATGGTGAAATTGAGTACATTTCAATGCCACTTAAACCATTTACTCAAGTTTGACTATCATAATTGGTTTTCATATCTTTGTCTACTAGAAGGTATAATTCTTCTATTGATGCAACTTTTTAACCAGCCTAACATAAACTAGAAGATAACCATCCAAATTTAAGTTCATTCTTATCAATTTTTATGATGATGAATTGGGTTAAAATATTTCTAACTTGGGATAAAAATAGGGTATTTGGTTGTACAATGATGTCAAAATTTATGTAGGTAATTAATTTTCTCATCTCAACTCTACTTTTCCATACTCTATGTATTTTCTATGCAAATCAAGTTAGAAAATAATTTTACAACATAACATGTCACCTTCCAAAGAGATAAAGCACCTCATAAAAGAAGATAGTTCACTTTTATTCCATATTTCACAACCAACATCCTATTAGAAAAAAGTAGAGTACTCTCTTGGCATCAAGGTTTCCAATCTCTTTGTAAAAATTTTTATTGGAGACTATAAAGTATTCAATTGATTCTATTCACCCTTATTTGACTAAAAACCCTCCTTAGCCTTCTGTTGATGATCAGAGATCTAGCTTGTATATTTTGAGGACTATTTTATTAAGGCTATTGATATGTACTCTTATAATTTCTTAGGTTATATTTACATTTATTTAATTTGATTCTTAGTTTATGTCATGTATAGTGATTCAAGCACCTCCTCCTCTTATCATTATCATCTTTACTTTTAGTCTCATTCACCTAATTTTGTCATTCATAAAAATTAATAAAAATTCATTTTATTTATTACTTCCATTGAAAAAATATCTCGCTAACTTCCTTATGAAAAGAGATCTTTCCATGCTTGAAATAAATTTTGAGGAAAGTTTAACTTGTTTATTGGTTGATTGAAAGGTAGACACAAGAAAAAACAATCTAATGTGTAAGAAAAGAATTTTTTCTAGAAGCTAGCAGGACTTCACTCTACTATCATGTACAATACATCTGAAGGCAACAAGAATAAACATAAATACACCATTGCATGGCATTTTTAAAAGAACTTTGTATGTTCATTTATTAAATTTCATATTTAAATTTTTTATTCATGCTCTTTTGTATAATTATTGAATTCTAAATCTACAATAAAGAATTACATACATGCCTCTCTGAAAAATTTGAATTTATCAAATTGGCATCATTTTTATTAAAAAAATCTAAAAAATTATAATAATGTGAACCTTTTTCTATTCATTATAGGTTTTGGAAAGGCAAATATTTTTATAAAAATTAATTTTATGGTGATTTAAAATGCCACAAACTACAAGGGGAAAACCCTAAAAGTTATAAAATTCAATAAGATCTTAGGAATTATTAATGCATTCTTATACATTATGTAATCCTACCTTCTTAGGTTTCTTGATCATTAGTTGTGGGTGTTTCTTGAGATGATCAAGGCTTGAATTATTATCCTATGAGGCACTAGCATGTTTTGTTTATTAGTAGGGGATTGTGATTACTAACTTTTAAGTATTTTGTACATGTCTACCTACAATATATGTATATTTTGTAACTGATATTTTTAATTGGTAAGGCAAATAGGTTTTTGAATGCCTCCTAAAATGGAGAAATTAATAGTCAAGAAGCTAAATAGTTATGAAGACTCTATAAATATTGTATAACTCACACTATAGAAGAGTCAATTAGGTTTTTCATAGCTTGTGTTGGAAGCAATTTTATTACTAATCAATACAATGTTTACATGGATTGTATACTTTGCTAAAATATATGGAGATAATTCAATGTGTTATTCATTTATACAAATTTTATGCTTCTTTTGAGTGCCTTTGACTTGTTTCTACTTTTCAATAACAAAAGAATATGTGTAAAACATGTCTATAATAAAAAATTGAATGTATATTGTGAAGGTGTCAATGTGATGATTGGTACCTTATGAGTACTAATGTAGCTATGGTAGACTAAAATAATTAGCATGTCCTAACTAATCTTTCCAGGTTTGATACTAATAATGGTTTTGTTGTTAGGAAAGACAAATGTTAAGATGGTTACATGGTCAAAGAGAGACCAAAATATGGCTAATTAAGAAAAGTGATAGATTATACTTGAAGGCCTTATGATTCATGTTGAGCATAAACCTATTTGGAAATATTTGATACCCCCTAATTCTATTATATACATGTTTAAGGACAATAAGAGTAATCTAGTAGAAGTTCCAAATAATTTGGCAATAAATTGAAATGGATAAATAATATTTATTGATTTATTGAACCAAGCTTTTGATGAAGAGCCTGCAAGGTTTAGTTTAGACTTTGGCTCTAAAGTTCAAGAGAAATGATTTTCTAGATCTACAAAATGTTCAGAGTTATTATGACTGAATTTATAAAAGGTAATCAAAGGCCATTAAAATTTAAATGTTTAGCTTAATGAAACCACTACGTTATAAATGTTGGGAGATATGATGATTGACTTTATAAAAGGTAAGGTAAGATTATTTTTAGGTATCTATTAAGTGAGACACCAATTTGGTGTATGAATACTTCCATTATGGAATCCCACATAAGGATTGTCTTTCTATTTATTATATATTATCTTTATTAGGTGTGCATACACTCAAGGCTTATTGATCAACTACATAGGTTATTAGGAACCCATATTCCTACCCTTCTCTTTACAATTATTAGTGCATTAGTCATTATGGACACATGCTTTGTAAGTTGTCCCTTTAGTATATTTTAATTATCTCACATGTATGGAAAGTATTAGTTGATAGAATAGAATTAATATTTAAGTAAGTAGCATAATTGAATTATCCCACATGCATGGGAAGTATTAGTTGCTAGAATAGAATTAATATTTAAGTATTGAGGCCCAATGAAGACATTGATGATTATTATTGTATTGATCTTGCTCAAAGAAGGTTGCCTCCTCAAAGTGGCCTACAATCAATATAACATATTTGAATTATTATGAGTTAATTTTTGAAGTAATTTTTATTATTTCATTATTTTATGCAATCTATAAATCTGTGTATAGGTTCATCACATCTGGTATCAAAGCACTTTCCTCAGCCTACAGCTAGATTTTGGAGTTTTTTTCTTACAATAGTGGCTTTCTAAGACTTGCACCCTTTAAAAAACTATTTTTCACTATATCTATTTTTACATATTCATTTACAGGTTTGGATAAGGGTAAAATACCTATACACATAATTTTGGGAAATACTTAGGCATATATCCGTAAAACTCATTGTGAGGAGTACCACAGGAACCCTGAAGTAGTTGGCCTATTAAGAGGACCTACTAATGAAAATAGAAACAACCTCATTTTGATTGACTAATTCCCACCCATAAGCTAAACCAAGAGCTATCATTTAGGGGTAAATCCATGGAAAGAAATTTATAAAGTGGTACTCATTTAGACAACATTGGTGGCCAGAAAGATTTACTAAAACCTTTGGGTAGTCGAATAAACTTGGGGCTCATATCAAACATCAATTTTTGTAGATTATAAGTAAAATAACTAGTTTTAGATTAACACAGTGGTAGCTAAAAACCTATAGATAGATTTTTGATATGAGCATATTATAAAAAACAATTTCATATTAACATAGTGGTAACTAAAAACTTGTGTAAAAACTTCTGACAGGAGAAACCCAGAGAAACCAGTTTCAAGAAAAAAACTATTTTTTTCATTTTTTCACCATATCTCTCCATCTATATCTCTGTTGATCCTCAAAATTTACCAGAACACATGAAATTTCATTCCAAATCTTTCCTTCCTTGAGGTCCCATCTCCCAATTCCACTTTCATTAGCCACATTCTCATTTTTTTATTTTTTCAAGTTTTGCCATAACTTCATTTTTTATCCTCTTCAAAAAATTTCATAGTGTTCCTTTCCCTTTTATTTTCCTTTGTTTGTCTTTGAATTTCTTTCCAATTCTTCAATTTAAACTCTAAAATTGACCTTGCTCTCATTGATCATACCTAGACAGTGAAAAAAAATTTATAAACGTACCTTTACCCCTTTTGTTTTAGTCTAAATAAAAAATGCCTTACTGAATGTGTCTTAAATTTTTTTATTCTATTCCTTGTAAAAAATACATTGGTTATAGTAGTCACCTATACAGGCATAAAAATCATGGAGGAAAACTTGCCTTATTGAAATCCTAGGTCATTAAGTTAAATGACAAGATGCATGGATTGAATTAGAAAAATACCCTTCTCAACAAGTTGTAGAAGGAGTCTTCTTCAAAGAATATATTATCTTCTCAACACACATAACATGGGCCTAATTTAGACTTTACACAATTCAATGGTACAAATCCTACTAGATGGATATATCAAGTAGAATAATTCTTTAACCTTCATAATACTTATTCTATCAATAAAGTCCCAATTGCTTCTTTTCACTTGGAATAAGAAGCACTTACATGGTACCATTAGTATCTCAAGTCAAATGATGAACCTAATTAGAAAACCTTTACATCCTTACTTCTGGGCAAGTATAGCCCTTCAACATTTGAGGACTTTATAAGAGCTCTCACTAAACTCTACCAAATAAGTACCGTTCATGATTATTAGATTGAATTTGAGAAACTGGCTAATCAAACTGAAGGGTTATTAGATGAATTCTTTAAAAGTTGTTCATTAGTGGCCTCAAAGATCTAATCCAATCAGAGGTGAAAATGTTTCATCCCACTAACTTGATGTCTACCTTGGGTCTAGCTAATCTAGTAAAAGATAAACTTTCAACACAACATCAACTTCCCACTTTTCCACCCATAAAGAACACAACAAACTAGCAGCCAACCACAACCACACCAATAAAGTACCTTACTGAGGTAGAGATGTGGGATAATAAGGAAAAATGATTATTATATTAATGTGATGACAAATGGGTTAAGGGTCACCAATGCATCAATCAAAAGCTTTATTTTCTATATGTGGATTCACTACTAGAGCAAGATAACAACCCTGATATCTAAGAATTCAGGATGCTCAAGTAGAACAAATCCCCTTTGATGAATCCATAAATTAGGAAACTCAAAATGATATCTCTCTCCATGCACTCATAGATGTGACCACCACTCAAACCATGAAGGTAAAGGGGATCTTTAAAAATATTCCTCTCACAATCCTCATTGACTTTGGTAGCACACACAATTTCATTGATCTTTGCATTGATAAGCATGTAGATTGATTTGTATACCTTGTTCCAACTTTAAATTCATGATTGATAATGGGGGAACATTGCCTTATAAAAGGAAGTGTCATAATGTGTGTATCATGATAGGTAGATATACTCTTCATTCAAATATGTTTGCCCTACCCTTATGGGGATGTGATATGGTCCTAGGGGCATAATGGCTTCACACATTGGGACTTATTCTATGAGACTTATCTGAGATTTGGATGAAATTCACCAATAATGTCTAGAAGCACACCTTAAAAGGGTTATTTCTCAGATTTGCTAACATCACCAATTTCCATCACATGGAAAAGCTTATAAATAAAGGCTCATAAGGGGTCATTACGTAGCTTCACTCCATCCAACTCTAAATCCCAACTTATACTCACTACCCTACTAATTTGTAATCCATCCTTGACAAGCATGCAACCATATTTCTAGAGCTATTGGGTTTTCCCCTTCACTTCTTGAAGATCATCGCATTATACTCCTTTTAGGAATCATCCCACCCAACATCTAGCCATACTGCTATCCCCATCAACAAAAAACTAAGATTAAACAATAAGTATGGTAATTCTTCAAGTTTAGAGTTATTCACCAAAGCACCAACTCATAATCCTCCCTAGTGCTTATTATACACAAAAAAAGATGGGTTGTGGCACCTTTGCATTGAATTTCATGCCCTTAACCACCTCACTATCAAAGATAAGTTTCCAATTTTGGTCATTAATGAGCTTCTTGATGATCTCCATGGGGAAAAAAATTCTCAAAAATGGATCTTCATTCTGGCTATCATTAGATCCACATGCATGCTAATGACATTATAAAGATATCTTTACACACTCATGAGGGTCACTATGAATTCTTAGTCATGCCATTTGGAATTTCAAATGCCCCTTCAACATTTTAGGCCCTAATAAATAAAATCTTTTGGCCTTTCCTCTATCAATTTGATTTTTTTTATTTGATGATATTTTTATCTACAACCACACATGGGACAAACATCTCCAACATCTTGATATGTCATTAAAACTTATAGTAGATAATCAATTATGTGTGAAGTATTCCAAGTGTTCTTTTGGTCAAGAAAAAGTTGAATATCTAGGGCACAGTGTTTTAGCCAATGGGGTCCACATGGATCTAGATAAAATTAGTGCCATACAACATTGGCCTTAACCTATGACCTTCAATAGCCATTTTAGTTTCATCAATCTTACAAGATACTACCACAAGTTTGTCAAGGATTATGGTAAGATCACAGTTACTCTAACTTCTTTATTGAATAAGGATGTATTCACATGGGATATTACAGCTAACTAGGTGTTTATGGCACTCAAACAAGCTATGTGTAGCACACTAGTTTTGGCCATGCCAAACTTCAACTAAACTTTCACCATAAAAAGTGATGCATGTGGCAATAGCATTAGTTTTATTATTGTCCAAAAAGGTCATCCCATTACTTTCACTAGAAAAGCCATTTCTAGATGAAATTTGGATTTTTCTACATATGAAAAAGAAATGTTGGCCATTCTACATACAATACAAAAATGGCATCCATAGTTACTTGGGAATCATTTTTGCATTAAAAATGATCACTAGATTTTCAAATACTTCTTGGAACAATGGGTTCTTGGAAATATATTGTCATTGATGTCAAAATGGACATTATGAGCATGTCATTGATGTTAAAGACTGAGTATTATGATTTACATATGTACAATAGATCCTATCGAAGGTCAAGGATGATTGAAATGCTTGTATACATTAGAGGAATTCATCTAGTTCTTCATATTGATCATCTAGACACTTTACGTCTATGACAGGAAAAGATGAGAAGACATTTTACTGATGTCACCATTACCATGTGTGAATGAGTATGGGGGAGCTAGTCACATAGTTGTGATCACATTAGTCCCTAGTTGTTATGTGCCATATTTGAAGACATGTGATGAATTTCATTTGAATATATGGGGATGCAAAGTTGGCTACTTGGACAAAATTCACTAAGTTCTAACACAGCCAAATTTGTAAAAAGGTTCAACAGAGCTAAGTAAGCATATTGATGAGGTCAGTGTTCACACATATAAATGTGATAGGATAAAATTATCATATGGGTCTCTTCATTTTTGTTCGTAGATTATATGCACCGAATCCCAAGTCACGTGATGTAGCATGACAAAAAATATTCTTGAGAAAATTTGGGCTTCCAACCATTTTGACAGTGTTTTCCAACACTTAGTCAAATTTATAAATTACAAGATAAAGACAAGTAGGCATTTTTATGATGCCATATATTACACATATGAAGTCTTCAAGAGTAAATGTATATATGGATGTAATCCCCTATGTAGGAGGATCTTATGCACTAATTTGTAGGTCATGAGACTAAACATGACAAGAGTTATGCAAGGGCAAAGTTAGCATTCTAGGCATAATGAAATGGTTTCCATACTCAATCAAATATGCGCAAGGTCTTACAAAGTTGTCATGATTTTACAAAGATCATTTATGTAATCATTTATGTACATTTTTAAAGGAAACAAATAGGATATCTATTATGGGTTTTTCAAGAGCATCTTGAATATATGGTCCGTACGTTCAAATGAGAAGGAATGAGCTAAGAATTGAATTATCTTTGCTCTCAAACATGATAGGGTTTCTAAATTAAATCCTAATGGTTTAAGTTATGATGTCAAATAGGCATTTATATTTTGTTGTTTATTGGATATAGCTTGGACCCAGTAGCTTAAGTTATAACTTAAGCCTTTGTTATCATGGTAAAATTGGCACCTCAACCTAGTAATTATTGGTCGAGCAGTGATCAAATGACTTAATATTTCCTAAGTCTAAGACTTTATATATGTCCTATCTTGATCAATGACTATCACTTAATTGTACATTGAAGATCCAATGGAGCATAGCGAAGTCAATAAGTCAACGATTAATGTGAGGATGCTAAGTGTGTTAATATCAAGAACTAAAAGTAATTTATAGAAGGAATGTGCTAATGTCAAGTGTAACATTATCAAAAGATAAATAGACATAAAGATAAAGCTTTTCAAAAGATTTGATGGTAAGTGGAAGATCATATAAAGGAGATCCAATGGATCGAGTGGACTCAAATAATATTAAGTGCTTGATATTTAATGTGATAGTGGTGGGTTAAAGATCGAGTAAGTTTGAGAAGATCGACGGAGCGTAAGTGATCCAAAGACTCAATAAGAAATGAGATGGAATAAAAAATTTAACATTTAACTAAAAATAGAGATAAAATTCATGCATTTGTGGAGATCAAATGGCTCGTAGGATCTTGGATCAGGAATATCAATGGACACATTTTGATCTTGAAGAGTTAAAGTTTGGAAGCATACAAGGATCTAATAGAGAGCATAATCTTGGAATAAATTGATCAAATAGATGTAATTCAAAGTTGACCAATTTAAATTTGGATCATCAAATCATAGTGCCAAAGATAAGATCAAAGGTCAAGATTTAAAGTTATGATCAGACTAACGGTCAAGCATTGAAACATGCAGGAAATTACTATCAAGCCCTAAATCATGATACATAAATGAGATTAATCAATGCAATTGATAAAATCTATGTAACAAGGAATGTGCATCGTAATCAAAGCCTAAGATTTGATAAATATAGTAAAATACTTGGATTTATGGTGATATAACATGAATTCAAGACATGAGAAACTTATAGTTCAAGAAATTGAAACTGAGTCCAAAATAGATCATGATGTGTTATGTTCTGAGTATAAACACATAGAATATATGGAACCCTATATCATTTTACTATATATATGACATCTAGGTTATAGGAAGAAGCTATTGAAGGACTAGAAGTGTGTCATATAGAATAATATCTAGACATAGGTAGAATTATAGAAAGGATGAGATGTTTTTGATGAAATGTGTCGAATAGAAAATATAGAGGCAAAGAAAAACAAAGTGACAATTATGAAGTGTGTCTAATAGAGACATATCTAGACATAGACACAGAGGGGTAGAGATAATAAAGGTACAAAGAGATAATGTGCAAAGCTTGATCAGTTACAGACTAGACTTGTAACAGAGAATAGAGTTGGATTCATTTATGAATCTTTTTTGTAAAATAGAGTTGTAGCTCTATAGATCTGATTGGTTGGTGCCATCAGAAAAGCTGAGTTAGTGCTTAGTTAGTTTATTTTTATCTCCTTAGGGTTGGTGCCCTTAAATATTGTAACTAGTGAGGTTTAGCTAAGTTGGTTCTCAGATAGGGGATTGGTGTCTCCTTAGGGTTGGTGCCCTTAAAAGTGTAACTAGTGAGGTTTTCTAGTGAATCTTTGAACTATGAGGCTGGATTAGAATAGTAGTTTCTATTGTGATCAAGTAATTTGAAAAAGAGAGGAGAATAAATCAAGTGTTAGTCAATAAAACTATGAAATCAATACACTAACATACTAACATATTTAAGCCTAGATCTTAGGGGAACTTAATAAACAAACAACAATTGAAAACTCAACTAAATGCAAAGAAAAACAATCTTTACCATTCTTGAGAGATCCAAATGATTTATTTGTTGGCTTTCTCAGATTGTGCTCAAAAGGTATTCATCAATGGGGCTTGGATATCTCCATCTCCTCTTAGCACCATGTTTGGCTTGGCTTGATTTTGGCATTATAACACTATGCTTTTAGCTTCATGAATATATTCTTTCATTATAACTCTACTTTAGTTGAGCTCTCTAAATAAAGAGTTCTAGGCTCACTTTTATAGGATTTCAAATCTCTTAGAATGGGTTAAATCTGACCATGGTTGATTTTATTAAGCTTGGTTGAGTTTGGCATATTCCTAGGATATTCTTTTAGATATTTTCCAAAAGTGACAACTCACAAAGGTAATGAGTGTATTCTAGGATGTTCTAAGATACTCTTGAATTATTTTTTAGTAATTGATTTATTAGCTCATAGGTGAACTCAATTAGGATTTGAAATTGATTTAATTTGCTAATTGATTTTGATTAGGGTGTGCAAGTTAATTAATTATTTTTAGGTATTTGGTCATTTGTTTAATTTTGATTAATTCAATGTGTGTATTTGTCTTATTTAATTCATTTAATAGGAAAAATTGATTTAATACAAGGTTATAAATCCAAATTCAAGAGTAATAAAAATTATTAAGTTAAATGTTTGATGATTGGTAAGAATTGGTCTAATAGTTTGATGCAAAGCCATTGGTGACCAAATTTACAGGTATATAGTTTGCCCCTATTTAGAAATAAATTTCAAGATGTAAGCATGGTAATGTATTTTCAAAAAATAAAATAATTATTTATGCTTATGACTATAATGGTAATGATTAAACTATAGTTTCCCCCTTGAGGGAGTGGTTGGAAAGTGGGTAAACAAACGATCCCTCAAAAGAAAGAAATGAAATAAGGGAACCAAATAAATGAAGATGATGGGGTGATAACACAATGATTCACCCAAAGTTGGACAAAATAATTGAGAAATGCAAGTGGGACAGTGTCCAATAGTTTTCTCAAAGGCAGTTATAAGCATTTTACCCTGATAGTGACAACATGGTATGATAACACAATGATTTTCCCCAACAAGTGATATGATCATTGAGAAGATGGAGTTTCCCTAGTTAGGATAGACAAACAAGAAAGGAAAATGGTGATAACACAATGATTTACCCTAGTAGGTGATATAATCATTGAGAATGCATGTGGGATGGTGTATAATGTTGATGTAGTATACCCCAATTATGAAAAACATGATTAATGGATAAGGATTGATAACTTGATAAAGATGAATTTGGGATAACCAACTAGTAGGGAGATGCTCATCCACACTAAAAAAGGTTGAAATTCTTTCATTACTTAATTTGTGATCAAGTAATTTGATAAAAAGAGGATGTTAGATCAAGTGTTAGTCCATAAAACAATAAAATCAACACACTAACATACTAAAATCTCTAATCCTAGATCTTAGGGGAAGCTTAATGAACAAACAAAAATTGAAAACCCAACTAAAATTTAAAGAGCAACAATCTTTACCTTCTTTGATAGCTCCAAAATGATTTGTTCATTGGCTTACTCAAATTGTGCTCAAAAGGTCTTCGTCAATGGGGCTTGGCTATCTCCATCTCCTCTTGGCACCATGCTTGGCTTGGCTTGGATTTATTTTGGCATTATAATACTATGATTTTATCTTCATGAATATATTCTTACATTATAACTCTACTATGATTGAGATTCTTAAATGAATATCTCTAGGCTTGCTTTTATAGGCTTTCAAATCCCTTAGAATGGGTAAAATCTAACCATGGCTGAGTTTATTAACTTTGGTTGAGTTAGGCATATTCCTATAATATTATTTTAGATATTTTCCAAAAGTGACAACTCACAATGGTAATGAGTGTGTTCTAGGATGTTTTAAGATACTCTTGAATTTCCTTTTTAATAATTGATTTATTATCTCATGGGTGAACTCAATTAGGATTTGAAATTGATTTAAATTGCTAATTGATTTTGAATAAGGTGTATAAGTTAATTAATTATTTTTAGGCATTTGGTCATTTATTTGATTTTGATTAATTCAATGTGTGTATTTACCTTGTTGAATCAATTTAATAGGCTAAATTGATTTAATGCAAGGCTATAAAGCCAAATTCAAGACTAATAAATTTTTTTGGGTTAAATATTTGATGATTGGTAAGAATTGGTATAATAGTCTGATGCAAAGCTATTAGTGGCTAAATTTACATGTTTACAGTTTTCCCCTATTTGGGAAGATGTTGCAAGCTATAAACATAGTAACATCTTTTTAAAGAATAAGAAGGTTCTTTATGCTTACGATTGTAATGGTAATGATTAAATTTTAGTTGCCTCCTCAAAGGAGTGGTTGGTAAGTGGGTCGACAAACAATCCCTTGAAATAAAGAAGTGAAATGAGGGGACCAAAAAAATGAAGGTGATGGGGTGACAACACAATGATTCACCCAAAGTTGGGAAAAATTGCTGAGAAATGTAAGTGGGATGGTGTACAATAGTTTCCCCAAAGGTGGTTATAAGCATTATACCTCGATAGTGGAAACATGGTATGATAACAAAATGATTTACCCCAGTAAGTGATATAATCATTGAGAAGATGAATTTTGCCTAGTTAGGACAAACAAACAAGAAAGTAAAATTGGTGATAACACAATGATTTGCCCCAGTAGGTGATATAATTATTGAGAATGCATGTGGGATGGTGTAAAATAGTGATATAGTATACCTTGATTATGAAAAACATGAGTGATGGTTGATGATTGATAATCTGATACAGAGGATAAAGATGAATTAGGACAACCTTCTAGTAGGGAGATGCTTGTCTGAACTAATAAAGGTTGAAATTCTTTTGTTACTTAATTACTCTATTTGGGATATGATTTGGTATTGGATTGGGATTATTGTTGATGTTAATGTCATGGAGATGGTGATGATGTATTGATGTTGTAGACCTCTCAAAGTTGATTTTTGATATAGCATTTGATGGTAGGCCTCATGATAGAACACCATGGAGCTTGACCAAAATATGCATAAGGACTGACTCCCGATATCCAATACTCAATGGAAAATAATTTTATCAATGATAAAAACCATGATGGCAATGTAGACATTTGAATATGGATAGATTCAAGAATCACCTAATGAACACACATAGATTGAATCAAGGCCATAACTTTGAAAACAAACAAACAAGCACACAAATAAACAAACAAAATAGACAAATAAAGAAATAAAAAAGACAAATAAGACAAACAAAGAAACAAACAAGTGTTAGTCCCTATGTTAGTATAAACAACATGATGAACATGCCCCTAAAAACTAGGTGACAATTGAACAAATAAATAAGATGGGGGAATAGAAGAAAAGGAAGGGAGTTTATGAGTTGTCTCCATATGCGCTAGCCAAGTGGACACTACTTACATATTTTCATGGATATGATGATCCAATAAAACTTTAGGCTAAATGTAGTTCTCCTAGGAAATGGGAAGAAAGTGATGATTCATAGAAGACATGATGGATGTGATATAAAAATAAGGATGAACTCGTAAAATCAAGATAGTGTAGGATAAAAGGCCAATGGGGATGGGGAAACTAAGAAACAAGTGGTTTGTTTGTGACTTAGTGAGGGTTTCCAGAATCTTTAGGGCAAAGAAGTGGTCATTTTTTTTGTTTTTTCTAAACTATTTTCAAATGTTTTTGGAATTTTTGAAGCATCTCAACTCAATCAAGAATAATTAGACACTAAAATAGTACAAGCTCAAAAAGTGGTGATATCTTTATAACTTGAAATGATGCTCACAAAATGGTGAGATCATGATAGCTTGAAATTATGCTCATAAAATGGTGAGAACATGACTGAAGTTTTTAGCAAAATGGCAAGAGCGTGGCTGAAGTTGCTCACAAAATGATGAGAGTGTGGCTAAAGTTAATCACAAAATGGTAAGAACATGGTTGAAGGGGGACTAAGATAACCTCAACATGAATCAAATATGACCCATATATTCCCAAAATGGTTTAGTTCATAGTAGTTCACCTCACAATGGAGGAATCTGACTAGTGTAACAACCAATTTAACAAAACTAGGCAAATTTGGTATGATGGCATAATACAACATAGGAATGGCTAGGTGATATGTCAAGGCATAATAAATAAATGTTTCCCCTAGTTTACCGATAGGTAGTTATAATTAGGATATAATTGATAGATCAATGATACCAATTTTCTCTAGCAGGTGATATTAGTATCAATATGGTGAACACTAATTTGCCCCAATAGGAAATATAATTAGGCTCATATAAACAAACTTGATAAGAAGGGAATAAGAAATAAAGGATGTAACTACCAACACTTCTATCATACTACTCCAAAATACTGCCTATGTCTGAAATGTTTGAAATAACTACTAAAACTAATTTGATTTTGTATGCTAAAAATGTGAAACCAATGGATGAAGCAAGGTCAAATGGGTTAGGTTGATAGGATTCAAAACATGTTGGGTGATAGAGTAGAATGGTGGGTCGGATAAATGATAGAATAATGATAGGCTAGTAGGATGGTAGGATGATAAAAAAGAATGTTGAGAGGATTTCTCGTAAGTGGTAAGGTGATTAACTAGACATGTGATAATGACAAAAGGAATGGTAAGTTGAAATAAAAAATGAAAATGTCATGGCACATGTTTTTGTTTATGATGGTTATTGGTACATGTTTTTGGCTTGGGTCTGATAAATGACATATGATTTTGTTGTTCCTACTAAAGTGGAGATGTATGTCCTGATTAGCAAATGATACAAATAGAATAATTAATCATGTTAATTTATAGCCCAAACCTTGTTTAAATAACTTCTATATCAATAATTAGTTGTATATTTGGATGTAAATGATGTTGTTGTGATCTTCATCCATAATTGATTTTGTTTCCTTCAAGCATCGAGATAAGGTATCTTTGTAGCCTATGTAAAGGAAAGTGTGGCCATATATGGTAAATAAGGATAAATGTGGAGTGATAGGTTTGATTGGGAAATGGAATGATGGATGGAAATGAAATTGATAATGGTGGGAAAACAAATGAAGATCGAGATTTTTAGGAACACATAATGTTGTTGATTATAGATTCAACATATCTTTAGATGTGGTGGGGCTTAAGACTTCTTCTCTTGATAGGAACACCATATTATTCTATTATTTTGGCCTGAGAGTAGCTAACATCTGATTAAATCATAGAGTGGAAGCTATTTTGAATTAATCTTTGATAATGTCTTCATTAAGTAGTAAAGAAATTTTGTGCTCAGCCATTGGTGCTTTGAAAAGGTTTCGACCAATGAAGTTGTCTTGATTGGCCTATAGTACCTCCAAGAAGGTTTCACTAAGTAATATTGAAATTTGACTTTGATTATCCCCTAACACCTCCAAAAAAATTTCATTATAAGATGCTAAGTTCTAACTCTAATTTCCCCTTAGCACCTTTGAACAGGTTTCACTAAGAGGGTCTTCTTCTACTGTATGATTGTGGTCTTGGTCTCCTTGATTTTCTTCATCTAATATGTCACCATGGATGTATTTTAACAAAGTTTAATTTTGTTGGTCCCAATCGACACTTGTGGGAGGTGGAATGTTAGTGATACAACTATGATGGTTGATGGTAATGGTATGTGGAATAGTAATGGAATAGGGGCTAGCTACACAATCCTCATAGAAGATATTAGGATAACTTGTGTCAATGCTAAAGTAATCATCCTAAAAAATCATAGAAGGATCACAAATGCATTCAAATCGATCTGTTAGGCATGCATAGCCAATGTTGTTATAGTCATGAACATATTCTACATATGAATCTGATTCAGACTCAAGGGACTCTAAATCTAAGGTTGAGATTGATGTTGATTCTACTTCTAATGCTAAATTTGATGTCAATTCAAGAGTAAAACTTGACTCTATTTCTAACTTTTTATCTGATGGGTACTCTATTATAATTATGTCTTGTTAAATGTTTTTTATTAGACAAGTAATGACCTATAATGGCATAGTGGGCTCCAAAGGGATTGGTTTGTCAAAGTGATAGTCCTCTAGGATGGGAAAAAGGTCAAGAGACAACCCCTTAGAGACTAGCTTGTTAAAGAGAAACTCTTGAAAAATAGGCATATGGTTGAGGTAATGATTTTACCAAAAGTAGTAATAATCATTAAGAAGTATCTCAACAAATATTGGCTTGTCACAATGAGACTCCTCAACAACTAGTTTAGGATCAATAGGAGATTCATCACAGGTTGACTTATCACAAGTGGTTGGTTCAATAAAAGCATCTTAGATTGGTTAATTTTCTTGGCTTTGGTTTCCAATGAGTTGGAAAATACTATTTTTGAACATAGCTTGGTCTTTGAATGATTGGATTGGTTGAGGGATTAATTGGAATGGTTGAGGTTTTGGTTGGATTGGTTAGGGTTTTGGTTGGATTGGTTAGGGTTTAGGCTGAATGATGCATTGATGTTGAATGATAGGATGAGGTTTAGGTTGAATGATTAGTTGGGATTGTAATTAGATTGATTAATATTTGGGTTAGATTTTCTAGGTTTTCTAAAGTGGGAAATGCTAGTCACTAAATGAGGAATGGCCCGTGATTGGATAATGGCTGGGCACTATGGAGCTTGATTTCTTGCACAAGCTAAAGGATGAGGTCTTAGAATAGAAATTCTAGGGCATCATGGATCTTGATTTATTGCATAAGCTAAGGAATCTAAGTCCTCCTCATAAACCATATCATCCTATTTAGGGTCTTGAGTTGGACTGTAATCCAATCCTTGCCTTTGTTCTCTATATTGATTATTGTAAGGAGTGGATGGATCCATCTCCTAAATAACATTATAATTGTAGAGGTCTATACCCAATTCCTCCTCATCAACCATATCATCCTAGTTGAGGTCTTGAATTTGGTCCTCAATTTTATTTATGCAAGGTGGATAAAATTCTATCTCATAAACCATATTATCATCAAAGGGGTCTTGAATAAATCCATAAAATCAAAGCCATTTTGTGTAACCATTCTATCAAAGTTTGGATTGTATGTGACTCTACCATAAGTGTAGCTAGACATATCCACATTAATGAATAAATCTCCAAAAATAAAAAATCTTAGAGTTTTACAAACTCTAAAAAACTATGTCCAAAGGATAAAGGGTTAGAACATGATCTAGCTTGGTCAAAAGGGTTGAGCTGTATCTCCAAACAATGATTTAAACATGGAGTTATATCTACAAAATGGTTTGTGCTAAGATTTGGCATAAAATAGTCCAATGTAAAATGTCTAATTTGAAATGTCATACACACAAAATGTCAAGCGATGAATAAAAAATAGTATGCCAAAGTATAAGCCAAAATTTTCTAAACAAGGTCTAAACTAGGAAAGGGAAACATTGAGTTGCAAGGTCTTTCATATATATATGAAGTCAAAATCTAGGCTCAAACAAATATGATCTGTTAGGACTTTTGGCCAAATGGTGTTAAAATCTAGACTTTGAAACAATGGTTGATGTAATTTGATTTAATCTAACAAGGTTGGAATAACTTTGACATAGACTTGACAAATGAAATCAAACATAAACATGATCAATTGGTATAATCCATAATAAAAAACACACCTAGAGAAAATATTGTGTTTTCCCAAATAAAGGCACAAATAATGATGAGGATAGGTTGAATGAACAAACAAGCAATCATTTTCAAATTTAGGAAATCGATTAACCTAAGTTACACAACTCAAAAGAGAAAGATTTGTGTATTGGCCCCTACAAAGCAAGGTCTAAATAGAAATTAATAAATATTTGAATTCAAACTTGGAAAGGTTAATTCAAAGCTTAATGGTTGAAAACTATTATTAGACTAAACAAGCTAGACAAGATTCGATAGCATGACGGTGCATGAACAAGGTCCAAATGACATACGTGACATGGTTTGGTTGGTTTGAAATAATGGTTTTCGATACAAGGTCAAAAAATTCTTGAAATAAAATGAGTAGCATAATGATGTTATCATGATTAATGATGTGATCAATGTTTTATTTCAAAGAATCAAAAGTCATAAACTTGATAATGATTTAGACATAATAATGATACCTATTTCATTCAAGTGACACACACACAAACAAGTTTAGCAAAAATTATAAGGCACAAGTGTGGTGTAAAATGGCCAACATAACACCTATTTAGATAAAAGAGTAATGTATAAATAAAATGATTTTGACATGGTTTATAAACAAATACATTAATTTTAGTCTCAAAACACCAAGCAAAAAAATGACAAAATATAAGTAAATTATCTAAATTCCTATCAAGGGTGTGGCAAAGTGGGGTTGACTATAACTAACTATTTTATGAACATTCTAGATAGATCAATTATATAATGACTTTCATGCCAAATGATACAAAATAATCAAACTTTAATTAGGTGTCTGCAACACTTGGATTGTTTCAAAAATATCTTACCCTTTTTGCAACCACTACATCCATCGCTTGCTCAGTGTAGTGTGATGTCTAATGTGTAGATACGTCCTCATACTTAACCCCAACACTAAAAGGTGGTTTAACCACTCAAGCCTATGATCTTAGTGGGATTGATGAAGTCAATGATAAGAGATGAAACCTTGGTTTAAATCTTCCCTAAAAAACTTGTGGGAGGTAATGAAGTCCCCCTCACAAGCCAAGATGTAATGAAATAAAAATTAATTAAAAGAGCTTTAAAGGTTGTTTATAGATCACCCAAGCCATGCGAGTATTGGAGAGAGCCTTGAAAACTTATCTTTTACGTCTTTGTATTAAGGCACTTTGAAATTAAACTGACACTTTTGATCCCAAAATTTTCCTAAATGGGATAGATAGGAGAGCATACACGCACAACTCCCTTTTTCTAAATAAACAATCAACAAACAACTTCCATGAAAATGAACTTTCTCAAAAAAGCATGTAAACTAATATGATGTTAAGTTCATTTTAAGGCACCAAAACAAAATGTGTTGTGAAGTTTTGAACCTTTTTCTTTCATTGAACTTGCAAAAGCTTGATAAACATCCATGGTATAAAAACAAACTAAATTATTTTTAGACCCCAAATAGATGATGGAAAAAAGTTGACAACATGTTAAGATTTGATTAGGTTCATTGTTTAGACATCAATTGAAATGTTTGGATTATGTTCATATCCAAATTTAAAGGATTTTCATAAATACAACTTGATACAAAACATCTATGTTTGTTTTTAAGCCCAAAGATCCAAATGTGTGAGATTTGACTAGTTTGTTTTAAGCCCAAAGCAAAGTGTGAAAGATTTGATTAATTTATTTTAAATCCAAATTGAAGTGTTTGTTAGTCAAATCAAACAATTTTGTGTTTAAATGTTTCTTTGGCTCTTGAAAAAACAAGAGAGTAACCCCCTTCTTAGAATCACTTTCAAGTGTTAGAAAAAGAGATTTAAATTTTTGTTTTTTGGTTTGGGATTGAAGTAGAATTATCGTCGATTGATAAAGATTGTTGATGATGACCTATTGGCTCGAGGGTAAAAAACCAAAAGATAAACATGTTATGTTAGGCAATGGTTAGAAAAAATATCAATAAACAACTCAATAAATCTAAAAAAATAAAATAAACCTATGAAACATGCAAACAAGAAGTTAGAAGGTTAAAATAAAGAAAACTAAACACATAAATCATAAAAACTTGTAGTTAGTATTTTAACCATAACTTTTAAAATATACATCCATTTTTCACAAACCTTTTGGAGGGGTTTTAATGTCCAAGGTGCACTTATATAAAGTAATTAAGGTTGAAATAGTGAATAAAAAAGTTTTTAGCTTTGTACTAGCCATTTTTACCATAAAATAAAAAAATAAAAAGTGATAGTCACTAAAAGAGTCATAACATATAAAATACAAATCAGATTTTAATAAAATTTTGAGATAATTAAGATGAAACCATTAATAAAATTATATCAAAAATTCAAAAAAAAGTAAATAGATTAAAAATAATAGCTATTTTAATAGCCTTTTTTTATTCACATATGTGGGGTGCGCAATCGTATCCCACTGGGTGTGCCATTTATGATCAAGTAATTTGATAAAGAGAGGAGGTTAGATCAAGCGTTAGTCCATAAAAATATGAAATAAAGACACTAATGTACTAACTTCTCTAAGACTATATCTTAGGGGGAGCTTAATTAACAAATAACATTTAAAACTCCAACTAAAATGCAAAGAACAACAATCTTTATCTTCCTTAAGAGATCCAAATGATTTATTCATTGGCTTTCTTGGATTGTGCTCAAAATGTCTTCATCAATGGGGCTTGGATATCTCCATCTCCTTTTGGCACCAAGCTTGGCTTAGCTTGGCTTTACTTTGACATTATAACACTATGATTTTAGCTTCATAAATCTATTTCTATATTATAATTCTACTTTGATTGAGATCTCTAAATGAAGAGCTCTAGACTTGCTTTTATAAGCTTTCAAATCCCTTGAAATAGGTTAAATCTAACCATGGTTGAGTTTGTTAATCTTTGGTTGATTTTGGTTTATTCATAGGATATTCTTTTAGATATTTTCCAAAAGTGACAACTCATAAAGGTAATGAGTGTATTCTATGATGTTCTAAGATGCTCTTGAATTTCTTTTATAGTAATTGATTTAATTGAATTATTAGCTCATGGGTGAACTCAATTAAGATTTGAAATTGATTTAACTTACTAATTTATTTTGATCAGGGTGTGCAAGTTAATTAATTATTTTTAGGCATTTGGTCATTTTTTTGATTTTGATTAATTAAATGTGTGTATTTGCCTTGTTTAATTGATTTAATAGGATAAATTAATTTAATGCAAGGTTATAAAGCCAAATTCAAGACTAATATAAATTCTTAGATTAAATGTTTGATGATTGGTAAGAATTGGTTTAATAGTCTAATGTAAAGCCATTGGTGGCCAAATTTACATGTATACATCTATCATCTATTCTCACTATGGGTTTTCCCTTTGGGTTTTCCACATATAAATCTAGTGTCATGATTATTTATGTATGTATGATACTTGCATATTTGATTTGATCTACATATACCATTTAATCTATTTTAAAAGTACTTAAAGGACTAGTTTTAATTGATATACTGAGTCACCCCCTCTCAGTATCTATTTGTGTTCCAACCATTGGTATCAAAGCCCTCATTCCTTGAAAGAAACTTAATCAACTCAAGTAGATCTTGGAATAGTGGATAGTCAAGAAGGATCTACATCAAATAAAGCATCTCTCTTTTATGGATTAAACTATGCATTTTAGAGCACAATAATAGAAGCATATTTATCCTCATTAGGGTTTGATGTATGGATGTCTGTGGTAAATAGATATACAACCCTTACTACAACTCCTACTGATCAAGATTCAAATAAGGCATATGAGAGAAATACCAAAGCAAATAATGCTAATCTTTGTGGATTGTCAAACTTAGAGTTTGTCAAAGTGATACATTATCAAAATACACAATATGTCTAGAATAAGCTGAAAAACATCTATGAATGTGATGACAAGGTAAAGCAGGCCAAGCTAAAAATATACATAGGTATGTTTGAAAGTCTTAAAATGATTGAAGAAGAGAAGATTGCAGACTACCTCCTCAGAGTAGATGAAATATTCAATACAATTAGAGGCCTTGGAAAAGAGATGAAATAATCAATCATTATCAAAAAGGTCCTAAGATCTTTGTGATTAAGATATAAATCTAAAATCTATGTAATAAAGGAAGCAAAATATATAGATAAAATCACTATAGATGAGTTACATGGAACCTTCACTTCCTATGAGATGAGAATGGGAGAAGAACATACTTAAAAGAGAGAAGTTGCATTCAAATCATCTAAGAAATAAGAAACAAAAGTATCTACATCTAGATCTGAGGACACTAATGAAGAAGAAGCCAACGTTGTTAGAAGACTAAAATGAAGGTCTGGAAAGTACAAAGGTAAGTTACCCTTTAAATTATCTAACTATGGTAAAGTAGGACATTTTTATGTTAAATTCCCTTATGAGAAAAAGGATAACTCTGAGCAAGAAGAAGATGGAAAAATAATGAAGCCCCACTAGTTCAAAAAGAGGAACTTCTTTAAGAAAAAGAAAAGCTTGTATATAAGAGAATATAGTGAATTATTGGGTGATAGTGATAGCTCAAATGATGGCCATGACTATGCCTTTCTAGCTAATGGAAATGAATCCCTATTCATGGCATTAGGATCAACTTCTATAGATTTGGATCAAGAATAAGTTGTAGACTCTGATGAAGAAGAGGAAGGAGAAGTGGATCTAGAGTGTGAACTCGTATGTGCTCTATATAAGATTTATATGTTAAGGAAATGGAACATAAGACAAAAGAACCTTGGAAAAAAATAAATTGAAAAACTATCTAAAAGTCTTGAAAGATCAGATTAGATGATAATAAGATTTAAGATTCAAGTTGAAGAGGCTACTAGAATAAAATGTGTAGTTAAAATTGAACTATAATTCAAATCTGATGAGTGTATGAGGCTAGAAGTAAAGATAGTGGCTTTGAAAAAAGAGCTTGAAAAGGATAAAGGAAAAATAGACAAAGGTCTAAAGCTAAAATAAAGATCAAACATTCTTGATGAATTGATCAGCGCTCAAAATACAACAAAAGGGAAATTTGGTCTTGGTTATGAAAAAGGGGAAAGTCCCATGACAATACAATTGCTAAATTATATGACAAATTTAAAGCAGAAGGATTAAGAGAAAACAAGGAGAAAGCTTGTAAGGAAATAGAGACATATGAAAGCACTACTAATGTGAAGAAGACTAAAGGTGAAACAAATCCTAAGGAAAGGCAAAAGAATAATGAATTCCCCTTTACAAACTCAAGGAAGATACATAAGATAAAGGCAGTTGATGCAAATGGTTACACAAGGGTAAGAAACTCAAATAAGCAAGAGCTAAGAAGAACCCCCCATCCTATATAAAGGAAAGCTATGACCAGGTATTCCTCATCCTTTTATGGTTATTATTATAACTGTAATCATTTTAGTCATAAGACTAGTAATTATAGATTTGTACCTACAAGGAAAACCAATTTTGTAAGCAAAAATTCATTTGAACCCTTGTTAGCTACAAATGTAATGTGTTATAATTACAATAATTTTGGTCACATAGCTAAACATTATAGAACAAGATTTGTAAGATCAAAAGTATAGAGTAAGAAGAAAGGCATGCCTCCCATTGTGAACAAAGGTTCACAACTCTCTGAAAAAGGGAAAATTAGGACTTAAGAAACCCAAACATGTATAAAAAATAAAAGATCAATCCATGGTGAAGAATGATATAGAGGTTAAATAATGTCAAGATCTCTCAATGTCTGCTCATGTTGAGAATGAAAACACAAAGCTCATAAAGAAGTCTAAGGTGTTGGTTGAGGATATTTCTAAAGTTTGTATATAATCAAGTGAACATCCTATTGTTGTTGAGAAACTTTCATGCATAGAACATTAGACTTTTGTGCCTAGTGATGATATTCTGAGTTACAAGGAAGATTCATCAAATGAATAGGTATGTCATGAATCCATATTATCTCCATGTGTTATTAATCTAATCATAGAAGAAAAGAAGAACAATGTAATGGATGAGCATGTTACTTCTATCAAGCCTAAGAAGAAGAACATAAATCACAATATAACCAAGGAGGAGAAGGAATATAAGGAGTTATGGGAAACTCCTGGTTTCACATTCTTCTAGGAAATTAGGAAGTAAGGTGTCTCTATCTATGCTTCCTAAGAGAACTTTTTTAGTGGATAAATAAGTGATGTCTAATACAAATGAAAACTTAAGTAGGCTGTGATGATGACTTGATCAAGCCAAGTTAAGTAGTGTGTATGTAGTGTTGTTAGGGACAAAATGAGTGTTTTAATGTGACATAATGAGATTATTGGAGTACATCTCATATATATGGTCTGTAAATTCATTTGGAATAAGGGTTATAATGTAATAAACCCTTGACATTGTGTATCTTGGGTTATGCAATGAGTTGGGTCACCAAACTTGGAGGACATGTGTTAAATGAAGTTATGGTATACTATAGGTAGTCCCTCAATGTAAATATGGATCATAGAGTTAGGGGGAGCTAACTTAGAAAGCATGAATATCTTGAGAATCTATGCATAATGCATGGGGGAGATAGATTGTTCAGTCTATCAAGATCAATAAGGCTAATAGTAGAGGAGATTTACAATTGGTCAGGTCCTAGAATTAGAAGATTATATAATTGAGACTAAGAGAGAAGGATAGTAAGCCTATATGGAAGCTCATACATCACATCATTAGATAGTAGTGATAGATCATAAGTCTAGGGAGAGGACCATAAAAGCTTTATTAATCCTTGGAAGAAGAAGAAGAGAAAAGGCAACTCAGGTATGTATGTTGTGCAAAGTTCTAATGAGTTGATGATTGAAAATTCTTGGATAAACTCTTTTATCTAATAAAAGGGGAGACACATTTGGACAACCAATTAGAGAGAGTCCCTTTTTCATTGATGTCAAAGGGGGATAAAAAGTGGAAATGCTCTCTATGGGAGAATAAGAGCAAAATGCTCTCTGAAAAATTTTGGAGACAAAGTGTAAATGTCAAAGAAGAAGCAAAGTAAGTGTCTAAGTTGAGTATCAGTAAAATATACCATTGTCTTAGGTGGAGTAAGTTTGGTATGAATAGCCTCAGTTAAATTTCATCATAAGCTAATGCAAGCAATGCCAGATAAGGAACAAAATATTAGAAGATTAGAGTATTTAGTTTTCCATCAATGACAAAGGGGGAGATTGTTGGAAATATGATTATCATTGATCTCAAAAGGGCCATTATGAGCATGTATTTGATGTTTAAGACTAAGTATTATGATTTGTATATGTGCAAGGGATCCTATCAAAGGTAAATGAAGATTAGAATGCTTGTATACATGAGTGGAATTCATCTGGTTCTTCATATTGATTATCTAGACACTTTGGGTCTATGACAGGAAAAGATGAGAAGGCATTTTAATGACATCACCATTGCCATGTGTGAATGAGTATGGGGGAGATGGTCACATAGTTATGATCAAATTAGTACCTAGTTATTATACACTAGATTTAAAGACATGTTATGAAGTGCAGTTGAAGATATGGGGATGCAAAGTTGGCTACTTGGATAGAATTCACTAATTTCTAGCACAGTCAGATTTTTAAAAGGGTTTAGCAGAGCCAAATAAGTATATTGATAAGGTTAGAATTCACACATATAGAAGTGTCAGGATAAAATGATCATATGAATTTGTTTATTTTTTTACCTAGATGATATGTGCTAAATCCCAAGACATGCGATGTATCATGACAAAATATATGCTATAGCAAAGTTGGGCTCTTAGCTATTTTGACAATGTTTTCCAACACTTGGTCAAATTTGTAAATTGTAAGATAGACACAAGTAATCACTTTATTGATGCCATATCTTGCACATATGAAGGCTTAAATATAAAATTCATATATGGATGGAATCCCATATGTAGGAGTATATTATGCACTAATTTGTAGGTCATGTGACTAAGCATGACAAGAGTTATGTAAGGGCAAAGTTAGCCTTCCAATCATAATGAAATGGTCTCCATACTTAGTCAAATATCAACAAGGTCTTGGAAAGTTTACATGATTTTACAAAGATCTATTATGGACATTTATAAAGGAAATAGATAGGATATCTTTTATGGGGTTTTCAAGAGCATCTTGACTATATGGTCCGCAAGTTCAAATGAAAAGGAATGAGCTCGAAATTGAATTATATTTACTATTGGACATGATAGGGTTTCTCAATTAAACCTTAAGTGTTTAATTAATGGTGTCAAATAGAATTTTCTATTTTGATGTTGACTAGATATAGCCTGAACCCAATAGCTTAAGTTATAACTTAAGCCTTTGTTGTCATGGTAAAATTGGACCCTCAACCTAATAATTACCAACTCAAGCATTGATCAAAGGACTTAATATTTCCTAAGTCTAAGAATTTATATATGTTCCATATTGATAAATGGATATCACTTAATCATACACTGAAGATCTAATAGAACATAGGAAATTCAATAAGTTAATTATCAATGTGAGGATGCCAAGTGTCTCAATAGCGGTAATAAATAACAATGTATAGAAGGAACACACTAATGCCAAGTGTCACATTCTTGAGACATAAGTAGACATAAATATCAAGATTATCATAAGATTTTAAGGTAAGTGGAAGATTATATAAAGGAGATCCAATGGAGTGAGTGGACTTAGATGAGATTAAGTGCTTGACATTTAATGAGATAATGATGAGTTAAAGATCAAGCAATTTTGAGAAGATCGATAGAGTGTAAGTGATCTAAAGACTCAAGAAATAATGAGATGGAATAAAGAGATTGAAATTTAACCAAAGATAGAGATAAAACTAATGCATCTGTGGAGATCAAATGGCTCACAGGATCTTGAATCAGGAAGATCAATAGACGTGTTTTAATCTTGAAGAGTTATAGTCTAAAAAGGTATAGGGATCCAATAGAGATCATAATCTTGGTAAAGATTGATCAAATGGATGTGATTTAAAGTTGAGAAATTTAAATTTGGATCATCAGACTGTGGTGCCAAAGACAAGATCAAACATCAAGATTTAAAGTTATGATTAGACTAATAGTCAATCATTGGAACATGCAGTAACTTACTGTCAAGCCCTAAATCATGATATAGACAATGAGATTGATCGATGTAATCAATAAAATATATGTATCAAGGCATGTGCATCATAACTAGAGCTTGAGATTTGATAAATATATCAAAAGACCAAGAATCATAGTGGTAGAACATGAATTTGAGACATGGGAAATTTATAGTTCAAGAAATTAGAACTAAATCTAAGTATGAACACATAGAATATATGGAACCCTAGATCATTTATTTATATATACGACATCTAGGTTATAGGTAGAAGTTGATAAAGGATTGGAAATGTGTCATATAGAATAATATCTAGACATAGGTAGAAGTATAGAGAGGATGAGCTATTATTGATGAAGTGTGTCAAATGAAAAATATAGAGGCAAAGAAGAGCAGAGTGAGACAGAGATGAAGTGTGTCGAATAAAGACATATCTATATATAGAGATAGAGGGGTAGAGAGAATAAAGACATAAAGACATAATGTGCATAGCTTGATCAATTATAGACTAGACTTGTAACAAAAAATAGAGCTAGATTCATTTATGAATCTATTTTGTAAATTAGAGTTGTAGATCTATATATCTAATTGGTTGGTGTGATCATACAAGCTGTGTTGGTGCTCATTTAGGTTATTGGTGTCTCCTTAGGGTTAGTGCCCTTAAATATTGTAACTAGTGAGGTTCAACTGAGTTGGTGCTCATATAAGGGATTGGTTTCTCCTTAGGGTTGGTGCTCTTAAAAGTGTCACTAGTGAGGTTTTCTAGTGAGGCTTTGAACTATGAGGCTTGATTAGAACAATAGTTTATAGCAGCTATTCTCATTGTAGCTTTTCCCTTTGGGTTTTCCATATATCAATCTAGTGTCAAAAGTATTTATATGTTTATGATCTCTATATATTTTATTTGATCATCATATATCTTTTAATATATTTGAAAAGTACTTAAAGGACTAGTTTTAGTTGATATATTGATTCACCCCCCTCTCAATATCTATTTGTGTTCCAATAATTGGTTTTAGATCCTTGGTTCCTTGAAAGATATTAATAAGCTCAATTATATCTTAGAATATGAACACAAATGGCTAGTCAAGAAGGATCTACTCCAAACAAAGCACTTATTTTTTATAGATCAAACTATGCATTTTAGAGCATAAGAATGGAAGCATATTTATCATCATTAGGGTTTGATGTATGAATGTCTATGGTAAATGGATATATATCCCCTTCTACAAATCCTACTAATCAGGCTTCAAAGAAGGCATATAAGAGAAATGCCAAGGCAAAAAATGCTATTCTTTGTGGATTGTCAAACTCAGAGTTTATTAAAGTGTTGAATTGTCAAAATGCACAAGATGTCTGGAACAAGTTGAAAAGAATTTATGAAGGTGATGACAAGTTAAATTAGTTGAGCTATAAAAATATAGAGGTATGTTTCAAAGTCTTAAAATGACTAAATAAGAGAAGATTGTAGACTACCTCCTCAAGGTAGATGAAACAATCAATTCAATTAGAGGCCTTGGAGAAGAGATGAAAGAATTAATCATTATCAAAAAGGTCTTAATATCTTTGCCATCAAGATATGACTCTAAAATATCTACAATAGCGGAAGCAAGAGATGTATATAAGCTCATTATAGATGAGTTGTATGGAACCTTCACTACCTATGAGATGAGAATGGGAGAAGTAGATAATTCTAAGAGAGAAGGTACAATCAAAGTATCCAAGAAAGTAAAATCGAAACCATCTACATCTAGATCTAAGGATACTGATGAAGAAGAAGCCAACTTTTTTAAAAGATTGAAAAGAGGGTCTGGAAAGTATAAAGGTAAGTTACCCTTTAAATGAATTAACTATGGTAAAGTAGGACATTTTGCTGATAAATTCCCTTATGAGAAAAAAAGATAACTCTGAGCAAGAAGAGGATGGTAAAATAATGAATCCCTACTATTCCAAAAGGATAAACTTCTTTAAAAACAAGAAAATATTATATATAATATGAGATAGTGACTCAATGGATGATAATGATATATCAAATGATAACCATGACTATGCCTTTGTGGTTGAGGGAAATGAATTCATGTTCATGGCATTATGATCAACTTCTATAGATCTAGATCAAGAAGAAGTTGTAGACTCTGATGAAGAAGAGGAAGGAGAAGTGGACCTAGAGTGTGAACTCATTTGTGCTCTAGATGAGGTTGACATGTTAAGGAAAGAAAACATAAGACAAAATAAGAATAGATAAAAAGAAATTAAAAAACTATCCAAAAGTCTTGAAAGATATGATCATATGATAGTAAGCCTTAAGACTCAGGTTGAAGAGACTACTAGAATATAAGATATAGTCAAAATTGAACTACAATTCAAATCTGATGAGTGTATGAGGCTAGAAGCAAAAATAGTGTCTTTGAGAAAAGAGCTTTAAAAGGCTAAAGGATAAATAGACAAAGGTCTGAATCTAAAAGGAGGAACATACATTCTTGATGAATAGATCAACTCTCAAAATCCATCAAAA